>JAQZBX010081080.1:0-13712 GCA_029593785.1 Cabassous unicinctus | reverse complement strand
ACACTAGAATGTCGAGAAGCACAGTTAGAATATGTGGGTGTAGTGCAGGTGATGAGATAAAATAAGAGCAGCTGGCTTTTATTGGGCGCTTACTGTGTGCACGTAGCATTCTGAGCATTTCAAATGGATTTTCTTATTTCATCTTCAGCGCTCACGATGAGATATATATAGTTCTGTGCGGAAATGGAGACTCAGCGAGGTTAGATAACTTGCTCGGGGGTCAAACGGGTCTTCACTAGAATTTGCACCCGAAGCTGACTCAGCAGCTGAGTGCTTCAACAGCAAACCACCGCTCCTCGGCGCTGCCGTGTAAATGCTGCCTGGACCAATGAGGCAACGCTCCTTTTTTGACACGTGAGTTGGAAATGGATCATTCCTAGGAACTGTACATTGCTGGCAGCACTGGCACCTGTCACTCAAAATGGCGGTCCCCCGACTTGCCCCTGTAGAGATGCGGCCAGCCTGCCCTCCCCGTCCTGGGCTGCAGGTGAGCAGCCAGCTTACCGTGTCCCCTCCTTGTGTGGGCTCAGTCTGTGCCCCTTTGCTTTTCCTGACCCCAGATACCCTCCTCTCCTCACTTTGCCCCACTTAAATCCCGCCCTGCCCAAGACACCATCATTTCTGAAATCTCTCGCTCATCCCAATGGAGCATGAACCTCGCCTCTGGCTCAAATGACATTTCATCAGTTCCTTTCCCAGAGATTGTCTGTCTTGTGCTTAAGATTGAAGCATTATTTTTGTCACATGTTATTGCCCCATTCCTGCTCGCAGCTAGGTTGTACATTTCTGAGGACGGGAGCCTTGTCCACTGCCTCGGCGTTTGGTTATAGTGCCTGACACAGTGCTTTGCCCAAGAGACAGTTGTTTGGTGCTGGAAACTGGGCGTTCTGACATTTTTGATGACATCCTCGTCTGTCCCATCAAAACCTTTTTGAAGAGCGCAAGGACCCTGCACAGCTACAGCTTGGCATTGTAGTGGCTGTGTCTTTCTCCTCTAGCCCATGATGACTTCAATTTCTAGCAGATGCCTTTGTATTTTTTATTCGCATCAATTGGCATTAATAGAACAATACTTTGCACCTTTACAGGATCTTCCTTGGGAGATTTCAAAAGCATTTTACAAGAAAGTTTTAATTATTCCCATTTTACAGGCTGGAAACCTGAGGCAAAGTCAAACAATGACTCAGGGGCAAAATTAGGACATGATTTTCCCCCTCAGTTTTCAATTGCCTATTATAATCGCCAGATCCTGCTACCTCCTCTAGGTTAGAGTTAAATTATTATTTAAGGAGATGGCCTATCAGGCTAATTTATCATCCTTACTACTTTAAGTGATATTTGCTATTTTCCTGCATTGTAAAGGTAATATATGCTTATGTAGAAAATATGTAAAATACAGAAATGATAAAGAAGATAAAAATCGCCCCTAAATGCATTATCCAGAAACACTCACTATAAACATTTTGGTGTTATTTTCTTTCAATATTCCAAATGTATATAGAATAGGTGGTTCTTTCTAGTTGAGCTCATACTATATCCTGCTCTTCTCTTGTTATGTAATAAACATTTTCCCATGTCATTACATGTTTTACTAAACATAATTTTTAATGGCTACATAATCTTTCATCACTTACTTAATAATTCCCATATCCATGACATTTAGGTCGTTACATTTTCTTGTATTTCAGTTTGTCTGTTTTGTTACTGGAAGAACTCTGTGATGAAAATATTTGCATTTTATTCCCTTATTTAACGTTTATGCTTTTCAGGTTATAAAAGTGTGTATGCATGTGTGAATATTTTCATAAGAAAAAATAGTTGTGACATTAGAGGCCCACTTTCCTGGCTTCTATCTCCTACCGCCCACCTCTGTCTCACAAACAATACCCTATGAGATTTTGCCCTGGTTAAAGTCAGCTACTTAAACCTCTATAGTTATTATAACACAAGCCCTCAAAAACTGACACTAGATAAAATATTTGTGAACGGAGCTTGAGGGAATGAACAAAGTTTTCTATGCGCTGCTAGAAATATCAGCTTCCCTATTTTCACCTGGAACAAGCTTTCAAAATCTCACAAACCACCCTTACCCACGAAAAAAATACTATACAGTCTGACAGTGCTTATGACAAAAGAAAATCTAATTACATTTCATGAAAACAAATCTTCACTCAACTCCACCTGCACAATTGCAGAGATATGTCATAAAAGATCTTGTTGAGAAACAAAATAATACTTTGCTTTGTATTGTGAATACAATTTAAAACAAACAAACCTATACGTCCTGGCACCAGGGACATATCTATGCATTTAAAATATTGGATGGGAAACTGATATGATAAGAGCAATATTAATAATGAAAACTCAATATAAATAGAATGCTTATGGCTCACATCTCCCACGAGAAAAGAAAGGAATTAATATAAGGTCTTAGCACAGAATCTGAGCTTTGCATTAAGCAAGAGAATAATAACATTTATATAGTGCTTTACATATTTCAAGCCTTTCAAGCTACTAATGATGAACACTATTAATTTCTAGTGATTCAGCAATGACATCAGTGAGAGTCATAGGATGACATTTCAATAGTATACAGGGAATATATAATACGACAGTCACATGGATATCTTAAAATAGGAGGAAGTACAAAGAGAAAAGTGAGAGATGATATTCTTATAAAATAAATTTTAGGAAAATTTATATTAGGATAAACGTTTGGGGTCAATGGCTGGTGAGGTGGGGTTGGGGAACTTCTGTGGGAATGAGAAGCTCCAGGTCCCCTCTTTGGGGCTTGGAAATCCCAAAGCAGTAAGCAATTGAGTCAATTAAGCCAGGTATACTTTAAAAGCATAAGCCTACATCTGAAAGACCAAGCTTCCAGTTAAGTGGAGGAGGACAGAAAGGAATCCTTAGAGGTATGGAAAGACATTTAAAGCAGGTGTCATCAGCATATGCTGTCCAGAAGTGGAAGGCAGAATCAAATGGAGGGCCAAAAGTTTAAGTCTTTGAAGATTCCAGAAAGGGTCTTGGACTCTGAGAGATGCTGTTACCAGAGAGGCAGGGAGGGTGGTGGATAGGAAAGTCTGCTGTTTAGAAATCATTATAGTTTGTTCTTACAAGTTTTACAGGTTCTTGGTACAATTATATAACTACAGGTATATTTGGTGTACAGAGCCAAATGTACGTGTAGTTACATGTAGC
The DNA here is from genome assembly GCA_029593785.1 of Cabassous unicinctus. Lineage (NCBI taxonomy): Eukaryota > Metazoa > Chordata > Mammalia > Cingulata > Chlamyphoridae > Cabassous > Cabassous unicinctus. Next base: position 10,511 of record JAQZBX010081080.1, on the reverse strand, counting down.
AAATGTGTACTTTTATTTGCTGGGTATTTACACAGTATACTGAATAGCATACTTAAAATATTAAGTATTATTTCAAAAAACAAAATAATTGAAAGCAGTTTGTTTTTCTTAAGCTAAATAAGAAAATCTGGAATCTTCCCTTTATTTATTCCAGTAGTCTATGCCAAATTGTTCTGGAAGGCAGTCACCAAAGACAAATGGAAGAGAGCGTAATTTCCCTTTGTTATTCATAATCTTTTGATTTAAGGAAAAGGCCTTTTAAAATTTAAAGTGTCTCAAAACTTCTGTCTGGCCTCGTAACTGTTCATAAGTTTAAAACATTTACAGATTCAGTCACCTTGAATGAATAACCAGATATAATTTTGGATTTGTAAAATTGAGATTTCCAGTATGACTTGCTAGGAGTATGATTTTTTTTTTTCTTTTAACTATATGTCAAAGTGTAGCCATGGTTTAAAAATATGTCCATTTGTGAATAACTTTTGATGTAGACATTTAGCATTATTGTCTTTGGTTAACTGAAATATTTCTTGTTGCAAACTATTCAACACCAGTTCTAGTTTGGATGTAAATATATTTTTTAAAAAAACAACAACATTGTTAAGGTTTTAGAATGAATTTCCTGATTTTTCTTTGTGAGCATATCACCTAAGACCAAAGACTTCTGAATTTTTTCATTCTTCTTGGAGTTGGGTAAAAACTCTAGATTACTTCCCAACTTTTTCTGGAGACAAAGTTTCTAGGTGAAAATTTTATGAGTCCATAATAAGCAAGATCTCAGAACACAGAGATTCTTGTGTGTGGGATACAGTATATATTATATTGTCCTATAATATAAGGCATAGTGTAAGAAATTTTTGTTTGGGAGAAATTATTCCTTTAAGGAGTTAGGTTCAATGTATAGATCGTTCACTAAATTTGAATCTTTAGAAAATAACACAATTAATTGTCATTTCTAGGGACTACCAAAGGGGGACCAATTTAGTAAAAAATCAACCCATATAGCATTTTGGAGAATTTGTCTATTTTAACCTTGATGGATTAAAAAAACTATATGTAGATGGTGGGAGGGGGGTCCACTAGTGGTTGGAGGGGAGGGAAGGGTGATCTCCTCAAAGTGTTCTACAATTTTCTCTAAATTACATTAGTTAGTATTAGCACATCCCCAATATGGCCACTGATTTTTTTTTAAAGGCAAAATAAAATGGGCTAAAAGAATAATTTAGGAATTCTTGGTTCACATGTCATTTATTTAATTGCCGCTTTTGGTGCTAAGCTGTATCTCATTTAAAGGTGCCCAGAGCAAACATTGTTTTGGTCACTACCCCCATCTGATTACTGGACTTGATTTTGAAAGTTTGGGGCAGCAAACTGGTTCTATACTTGGGGACTGAGCTTTTTTTCTTAAAGGGAGAGTCTGTTGAAGAGTAACCAGATAGATGCTCCTGGATTGCTTTCCTTGTGCTTCATTCTAAGTGATACCACTTACAAGTAAAGATGCTGCTTTGGGACTGGGTGAGTTACCTTGCTAAGGTAACTTTATCCCACCGTATCCCACTGTATTTTGGTGGGCCATAGCTTTCATTCTCTTGCCTTATAGGTGATAATGGATACCCAGGTTCTAAAACCTTCCCATTTTCTAAATCTTTTATAAAGTACACAGCTTCGTAGATCTACTATCTCTGGATGCCAGTGGGTTCTCCCCAGCTTCTACAATCGCAAGGCTGAAAAAAAAAAAAAAAAGCCTTGAGAAATATATATGATTTGTTCTTATTATATGTCTCTACTCATGCAAGAAAGAGAAAATGTACTTTTCAAAGTCTTTTAGGTCCTGGAGGATTACTTTTCTCAGCCAATATAATTTTTGATCAGTGGTTTACCTTGAATGATTTCCCTTTTAAAATGGTAACATATTGTGCAGCTGAAGTTATTCCAAACTCCCCCCTCCCCCTGCAGAGAGCAATAAGCCCTGTGTGACCCAAAACTTTGATAGAAGAAATCTAAATGTTATTTAAATAGAGCTTACCACTCTCAGCCATTCAGTGTATTTCTTTACTAAGTCAGGTTAGCATGTAAATAATGTAAATATAACCAGAAATGTAACAAAGGTATTTAATACTCATCAAACGTATTTCTAAAATATTGCCACGGACTCAGAACCCTGAATTCCAACCAGATGTATATCTGGAGAATTACACAGGTCATATATTTTTCACTATTTTGGTTCAGACCCAGGGGATTGACACGATAATTAGATTGAGAACATCTGCACCAAATCCAAACCATTTCCCTGATCCTTCCTTGCGTCTTCCCCACGGGAGGATTTTTTTTGGAAAGCAAGCCCCTGTGCATTTTGTCTAGCCTTCTTCAGGGCACTTCCGAGGTCTCGCCTGCCTGCCTCCGTACAAATGGAAGGGGAGGGCAGACGTACCCCCAAGCAATGGATGGGGTTGGAATCGTTAAAAGTGGCATTTCGTCGGGACAGGAATCTCCGGAGCTGGCAATGCCGTTTCCCGCCAGCAGTCTGGCTCTAGGACCGGGCATGGCCAGGCGCTGGGCCCGGGCGCGCCGGTGGGCACGTGCGCGGGGACCGGAGGACGCCAGTGTCGGGGCGCCGCTGCCCTCTACCGGGCGGCGCCGTCGGAGTTGCAGCGCCGCAGCCCTCCGACTGAGCGCGCGGGGTGGGGCGCCCCACACCACGGCAGCCCGCGGCGGCCGGAGCCCCGGAGTGCCCTGCCTGGCGCGGCGTCCCTGCGGCTGGGGCCGGGGTCCGGGTCGCTCCCCAGGACGCCCGCGCGCTCCCACCGCACCCGCTGCCTACCCCTGGGACGAGTCACGGCTGTGATGGGGACGCAGGAAGAACCATCCTCCCGACATCTGGGCCGTCCCTTGATGACACTCAGGCCCTTGGTCTGGAGCAGGAGACCTGGGGACATGTAGGTTCTCTAAATCCTGGGGATTTATTTCCAGTCCCTTCATTCAAAAATGCTAAATTCAGCCCGATGATCTGCGCTAAACACTCAATCTCAGTTGAAAAGCAATTATTTTCCACTTACATATTTTATTTTGAATTCCATACAGATTCATTTACATATAACTGTCAAGATTAAGGAATTTGGAGATTTGTTTGAACTAATTACACGTTAAATGAAGTGCGGCAGAGTGCGGTACCCTACTGGAAACTAAAACTCACACGTGTGTAATCAATTAAAGATGACGATCCTAAATTTAGGCTTTTGCCAGGTTTCCACGAAGCAAGCAAAAAAAGAGGATTTTTTTTTTTGCTTAAGTTTGAGCATTCCTGTCAACTCGGGGCCTTGCGTTGTGTTTTAAGTGGCTGCACCCATACTTCCCAAGTTTCTGCATCCACAGGAGTAAAAACCGAGGTGTCCGGACCCCTGGAAGTTTCTTGGGTTGTTCCGCGGCAGCGATGCGGGGGATAAGTAACTGGTGCTACAAGACTTTCTGGGTCGCGGCCTAAGCTGGACTAGCTTGGGTGGATGCGCGCCGCCGGGACCCCTGCGCCACCGCCGTTGCGTTGCGTCCGGTGCGGTGCGGGGACAGCGTGGCGAGGGTCTGAGGTATTAACACGTGCAACAGCCGCTTCCCCACAACTCCACGCCCGCAGCGTGAAACGCCGTTCCTTGGTGGCTCGGTGGCTGGGACCCGCCGGGGCGCCGAGGGGTCGGTGTGCAGCCGCCGACGGCCAGCGCGCCCCGCACACGCGCGCCCGCCGCGGGGCCAGGGCCGCGCGGGGTCGGGGCTCCGGCAGGTGGTCGCGGCAGCCCGGCGCGCTTGGCGCCCCGCAGGAGGGCGAGCGACACCCGACGCTCCTCCGGCGCCCGCCCAGACGCGGCCCGCGGCCCCCAGCCAGCTCGGCCCGCAGGGGCCCTGGGAGCTCCGCGCTGGGCGGCGGCCCGCAACCCCCGCCCCCAGCCCCCAGCCCCCGCACGCGCCCCAGGTGAGCCGGGGCCTCCCGCGGGGGGTCGGGGCGCCCCTCGCGCCGCCCGCCAGCGCCCCCTCGGGGCCGGGCCGGCGGCCGCCGCGGGCCGGGCGGGGGCCGGGGGAGGGGCGGGGGTCGCGGGCCGGGCGGCCGCCCGCCGGGGCCGGGGGGCGGGGGGCGCGGGGGCGCCGGGCCCGCGGCCGCCGCGCCCTCGGGCTCCGCTCCGGCTCCGGCTCGGGCTCGCCGTGGCTGCGGCGGCGCCGTGAGGAGGAGTCCGCGCGGCTCCGTGGCGGCGGCGGCGGCCGGCTCCAGGCCGGGTTTTGGCGCCGCCCGCCTGCTGCCTCCTGGCGGCTCCTGAACTCCAGCCCCCTCTCTATCAGCCTCTCACTCCGTCTCAATATGTCTCAAGATGGCGGCCAATGTGGGATCGATGTTTCAATATTGGAAGCGCTTTGATTTACAGCAGCTGCAGGTCAGGCTTCTCCTCGCTCGGCCTCTCGCCCGGGGGTGGGGGCTGCGGGCGGTCGCGGCCTCCCCCGGGGCCCGGGGCTGCCTCGCCGCCGGGGGGCCGCGGCGGAGGGGAGGAGGGGGGTGCCGGGAGGAGCGGGGCCGAGTCGGGGACAAGTCCCTCGCGCTCCCCGGCCCCCATTGATAACTCGCTTGATCAGAAATTGATCCTCTTTGTTCAATTCATCGATCAGCCCAAGATGGCGCCGGGAGCCGCCGCCGCCGCCACCGCTGCCCCCGGTGTCTGCCCCCACCCCGGGCGCCCCCCCGGCCCCGCGCCGCCGCCGCCACCGCAGCCGCGGGACCCGGGAGGGGGCGGCCCCGGGCGGCCCGCCGTGTGCGCGCGCGAGCGGGGAGCGGGCGGCGGCGGGCGCGGCGGGGAGGGGGCTGCGCCGCGGCGGGGGCGGCGGCCCGGCGGGGCCCCGCGCGCCCCGCGCCCCCGGCCCGCCGTATTCCCGGGGAAAGTTTGTGGGGAGTTGCTGTGGGGGGTGAAGCGCCTGCCTCTCCTGAGGAGCCGCCGCCGCCACTGCCGCCGGCGCGGCGGAGCTGGGGCTGGTGGCGCTGTGGTGCCGCCGGCTCGGGGGAGGGTCAGAGCGGCCACCGGCGGCGGCGGCGGCGGCGCGGCCCGGCTCCGGCCAGGCGGGCGGGTGGCCCGGCGGGCACTCGCGCGCCCTGACCCCGGCCGGCGCTGCGGGGCCGGGGTCCCGCCGCCGCCGCCGCCGCCGCGCGGGGCTGTCAGAGGGCCCGGGCCGCGCCGCCCCTCAGGCGCCCGGCGTTGGGCTCCCCGCGCGGACCCGCGGTTTGTTTACGTCCCGGGGAGCGCCGCGGGGCCACCGGCAAATCCCGCAGCCACCCGGCTCTTTTGTGTGCGGGCGAGAGCGGCACGCCCGGGGACCCCCACAGGGGCGCTTCGGGGAAACTTGCGAGGGGCCGCGGGGGCGCCCCGCGCGCGGTGCGGGTGGGCCGGGGCGCCCGGGACCGCCCGGCGGGCGCGGGTGCGGGAGTGGTTGGAGGGCTGCAACTTTCTCCGAGCGCAGGCCCCCGCGCTTCGCCCCGGCACGCCGTCTGCTCGGGCGGGGGGCACTTCCTCCTCGCCGCCTGTCCCGGCGGCCCTTGCCGCGCACTCGCGGGCTCCCGGGGCCCCCGGGGGCTGCGGGGCCCGCCGCCCGCTCCACTCTGGCCCTCTCAGTGGGGTCCGCGGGCGGAATGGAGCGCGCGGCGGGTGCGTTCCGAGACGCCTTCTCGGGCCGGGTTCTCGAAAGCAAAGCCCCGGGGGCCCTGCTAGACCGTGGCGTGCCAGGCCGTCGTCCGCGCAGGGTGCCCCGGGCGCCGCGATGGGATCCTGCCGGGGCTCCCCACGCGGGGCCGGAGGGACAGCTGCGTCCCGGGGGCGCCCTCCCGCCGGCCGCCCCCCACCCGGAGGAGCGGCGCACCCTCGGGGTCCGCCCGGCCGGTGCCAGCCCCGCGCGCGCGGCTCCTGGACAGCCCCGGGACTCTGCCAGGTGGATGCTGTGCAGAGGCCGAGCCAAGCTGAAGGTGAGCGGCATGTGGGCAGAAGCTCTGCGAGAGCTGCGGTGGGGTGGAGGTGGGGGGCCCAGAGCCCCGGGGCTCCTCTGCTGCCAAGTCTCAGGTGTGCGTGAAGTTAGACTTGGCCGAACTTTCCTGGCCGGGAAGACTGGTGACAGTGACCTACAGTACCTTTAGGAGTAAAGCAGATGAACTCTAGATGCCGGCCTGTACGAAACGAAGCGGCTGGGATTAAAACCTGCCCAAATGGAGCCTGACAACTTTAATTGCGTGTGCTTATTCTCTGCTCTTGCCTACGTGAGAACCATAAAGCAGACTCATAGTCGTTATGAAATGTCCTCAAATTTCTCTAAACCAGGAGGAAGACTATGTGAAATATGTATTTCCGATAAGATTAAAACTTAAAGGAGACTATTTATTGGCTAAAACAGATTACTCCAAAGTGTCCATTGTGTAAATTAGATTCCTGAATGTAATGAACACAGCCGAATGGCATTTTTGATAAATTGGTCTACCGTGTTTTAGTAAAAATAGCTCCCTTTTACCATAATTTAATTCTTGTGCTTACTGTAAAGCCCGTTGTGGAGTTTTAAGAGGCAAACCTTATGATTTTTTCCCTTATCTTACTGTGGCATTCTAACTTAATGTCAATGAAATGCCTGGCAAATGGATTTGGTGTTTTAGATTTTATGAACTGTGTGGACCTAGCAACCCTCCCCCCCCATTCCCCTGGTGATTAGCTCCTTGTCAGGGGACGTTCAGCTCTGTGACTAGTGTCAGAGTGAAGGTGTCTCTTGGTTTACTTCAGTGAACTTTAAAGAGGTTGCTATTAGGGAAAGCAATCCTGTATCCAAGCGTCATTCTCTTTATTGAATGCCCCTGGCCTTTTGGTGGTAGGTAAGGACTTGGCTTTAGATGGATTCCTTGCTGCTTCATCGCGTGTGTGAAAACTTCAATTGAACAGGGACTGCCAGAGTTCAAGTATAAGCCTAAAGGGGTTCTTTCTCTGGGCCCTGGAGAGGCCTTTGAGTTGCTATCTGGTTTAGTGTCATCTCTGCTCCCACAGATGGTAAGTGAGCCAGCGAGGCTGCAGTTTGGGAGGGAATTCATTAGTTTCAGACGCTTCTCGTCTTTCCAGAGCCCCTGATGCCCAGATCGGGTTGCCTCTGGAGCCCTGTGTGGGTTGTGGCATTGCCACCAGAGGGAAAAGGGGCTGGGTCTCAGCTGGAACCCACGATCAGGCCAGGTGGGCTGGTTCTGCACCTTGGCCCTGGGCTCTGGCTGCCTTGAAGGCCGCCTTGGGCCGCGGAGTGCCCAGGAAGAGTTTCTGAAGACTGGAGCTCAGTCTCGTTTCCTTTTCGTTTCCTTTTTAGTCCTAAAGCCTTGTGGTGTGGAAGTTTCAGGGCTTTGGCTGAGACTAGTTGGACAAGTTTTTATCCTATCCCAGACTTGTAAAAACCAGGCTCCTTTTTTTTTTTTTTTTTTAATAAAAACACCACTGTATAAATTTACTTTTTAAACACACATTTGAGGAGAGGCCACTCTCCAAAGCAAGCTCATGTCGCTCTATGTTAGAGTACCTTTGAACTTTTGGGGATGGGGCCTGCCGTTGGCTGGCTGCTCTTTGGCATTTTTGTTCCTCTGTGGTGACCAGGGTTCCCCTTCAAGTTCTTTGGAGTCTCTGCAAGGCTAAACTTGAAAAGTTTCCCCCTTTTTCAAAATAAGAAAACAATTTCAGTTTTGCTGAAAGTTTACTTTCTGGTTGCTTTTATTTTGTTTTCCTCCGTTATGTTATGGGTCATCCAAGACTGTTCCCCGCAAGAACTCTATTAAAATAGGCATCCTGTCTAGTATCTTTGCTAAAATAATGAGGAAACAAATGGCTGGCTTCTACACTGCTGCTGTTTTTGTTTTCAGGTTCTTTAAAAATCTCTGTCTTTGAGATTGGGTGTGGGGAGGGGTCATTATCAGTCGACTGAGGTTTTTTCCCCTGCGTGGAACTGTGTGTGGGGCCTGTGTGTGGGGCGGGTGGGTTGGTTTTAGGTGCAGGTCAGTGAAGGGATGAGTTACGCACCAGCTCCCGAGGCAGTCGGGGCCCCTTCTGGGCGCTCCCCTTCTTATCTCTCGTGGGTAGTTAGCACAACAACCGAGTTGGGAAGGGAGAGGGACCAGCTGCCTCAGGAATTATTCTCTCCTCATCTACTGAGTACATCTTAAAAGTGCTGTCTGGTGTGCCGATTGAGCCTAGGCCCTTTAGTGGCTGTTTAGAAAGTTCTCTGCTCTTCTGCTGTGCAATGAAAACACACATACCGTGGTTGACAGGGGGAGCTGTGCTGAACCCCTGGTGTGTGCTCCTGGGGTCCCCTCTGGGTCTTCCTGCAGCAGGTAACAGTGTCAGCTGCTCCTCAGGCTGTGTTCACATTCAGTGGCGTGGTAGGGAAAAGGAGGCTAGAAATGGAGTATATCTACATTCCTTTCAGCTCATTTACAAAGCCCAGAGAACATCTGTGGTGAAATGAAGGCAGGACAAATTTGGTAGAGGAACATTTGTAAATAAAAAAAAGAGAGAAAGAGAAATTCATCATATGAAAAATCCTGCAGAGCTAGGCTAAATTCCTACCTTTGCTTCCATTTTATATAGTTTACATGTTTGTCCTCATGTGTTTCACAAAGACAGGTGTATCCAATGGACTAAACAAGTGCTACATAAAAGTTACTGTAAACGTTGTTCTGATAATACAGGATAAGTTATTTTAGAAATGATTCAAAAGCCTGTTTAAGATTATTTAATATGTAACCTTTTAAAAATAATCGTTTCCCCTGTGGAAAGCCTGAGCTTTATAAGTAATGGTCAAGATAGAAACTTGTCTGCCTTGTCTGATGCTATGCATTGAAGCTGCAGAGAGAAAGTTTTGGTTTTGACTGAAATTTCCCTGCCCCTGATTGTTTAAACCAGACCCTTAATCTTATTTTAACATATCTTAAATGTTCAAAAAGCCCGGAAGAATTGTTTTGTGTAAGTAGCAAGTGAATGTAGTTTAAACACTCAAGCAATTCTGGTATCTAATTGGAAACAGGTGGAATTCTTGGAACCCTATATTTGAGTCTTTTTATAGCGAAGCATAGGGGCACATTTCACTTACGGCCATTCATTTTGTCAGTAGCTATTTGAGGAGGGCCCCAGCAGCCCCTCAACTACCTGGACGTTCCAGTCATGCCATTTCAGGCAGGTGCCCTGCAGAACTGTGTGTATGCGTATCGAGGGGGTGAAAAAGGAGCTCTGATGGCAACAAGACAAGCAATTTAATATCTCTATTATGTAACTTTCATAGCAAAGAAGTGAATTCATTTGGGATTTCTGGTTTAGTAAACATTTATTAACCTGAGCACTTGGGTACATTTTGTTGTAACCTGATGATTTAGAATTCAGAGACAGATTTCTTCCTCTAAAAGTTCTACTTTTAGAGCTATGAGCTTAAATAACAAAAATATTAACTTGTTCAGGGGAATATTTCCATGAAATATTAATGGCGGGGCACTCTGAGTTGTCTGAATCATTTTTCCTGTTTCAGTTTTCAATATCTGTTCCTCAAGGCTTTTTTTTTTTTTTTTTTCCAAATGAGGTACTGGGGTAGGAAATTGAACCCAGGACCTCGTATGTGGGAAGCAGGTGCTCAACCATGGAGCCACATCGGCTTCCCGAGTTGTTGTTGTTGTTTGTTTGTTTGTTTTGTTTTTAGGAGGTACAGGGGCTCCAGCCCGGAGCCTCCATGTGGGAAGCAGGCGCTCAACTGGTTGAGCTACATCTGCTCACAAGACCTGGTTTTGTTTTATGTTAGAGAACCAAGTTTTGTCTTGTGTTGCAGAATGACTGAGTATGTTGGATTTTACCTAAGGAGACAGCGAAGATTTGTACTGCGCTGCTGGTGCTGTTGCAGTTTTGGTTTTGCTGAGCTGTAATGAGTCCCTCTTCTCAGCTTTATTCAGAGAAAGCTGGCAGAGGGAGCAGTCTTTGGCTGGAAAGGAGGTGTCCCTGCCGCAAGCTAACCAGCCTGCCTGTGCTCCATGCCTGAAGCAGCTTTGAAGCATTGGAGCTAACGTATCTGGGTTTCTGACTTAAAGGTGCTTTAAAGTGCTTGTGCTACCCCAGTCACAAAATATATAATGAGGTATATAAAAGTATATAACGAGGGCGAACAGCCCTTTTTGAAAGACGGCTAAGTTGTTGCAAGAACCCACCAACAACCTTTCCTTTAAAAAACAAACAACTCGCCAATAAAAAAATAATTCTAATTTTTGTTGTAATTAAATTCTGATGAGATGATGTTAGGCACAAAATAAATGCGTATTCCTTTCCTAATTGTAATCTGAAGGCTGTGCGTGCCCCCTTCTGGCAGGAGGCCCCGGGCAGTGGGCTGGATTTTTGTGTTGTTACAGCCTGGGCTAGGGGCTGCCGGATGGGTACCGAGTCCCCCCCCCCCCAGGAGTCTTCCTACTCGGGACATGCTCTTCTCCCCGCATTCATTCCTGAGGC
>JAQZBX010081079.1:0-13727 GCA_029593785.1 Cabassous unicinctus | reverse complement strand
AAGCACACATGTGTAATTGTGTATCATATACTGGGAAGAGGCCTTGAGAAGACTGGAAATTTCCTTCACCCTCCTCATGGGGTATACAGAAGACCCTAAATTTAATCAAGACAACTCATCAATATTTTCCTTTGTCATTAATGATTTGTTTGAGGACTCTGCTAAATCTAATTCCAGAAAATATTTACCAATGTTTACTCCTGAAAGTTTTATTGTTCCTATTCAGTTTAATATTCTGCCTAGAATAGACTTTGTCTTAATGTGTGAGAATGGGTTTTGTTTTCATTTACTTATGACCATGCAATTGAACTATTTTTAAAATTAGTTAAATTGGATATTTTGCTCTTGTTATTAGAACAACTCAGCAAAATCAAATCCAGGTTTATTGTTGGACAACACTGTCTCACACATACATCAAACAGGCCAAAAATAAATAAATAAACAAACAGCAACTTCATAGACAAAAAATAAAAGGAAGAAAAGAAATCTTTATCTTTGGCCTTTTTTACCATCTCATAAAAAATGACTGCTTCTAGTACAGCGAAGAACATATAAAAAGTAATGGTATTCTACTATAGACATATTGTGATTCTAGCAATGGAAGAAATTACAAAATTGATGTGGAGCCAGTGGCTACTGGAGGCTCTGGGGCAAGAAGAGGGAAAAATAATAGTAATATGGGGGCTTTTCTGGGACTTGGGAATGGTCCTGAGTGATGACAGGTTGCAATAGACAGATATAGGCCATTTTATATCATCACATAACATGCAGAACTGTGTGGGAGAGAGTGTAGACTACAATGTGAACTATGGTCCATGCTTAAAGGCAAAGCCCCAGGATGCATTTATCAGTTGCAATGAATGTGCCACACTAATGAAGGATGTTCATGTGGAAGGGTGTGGAAGATGTGGGGAGTGGGGCATGTGGGAATCCCTATATCTTTTGTGTAACATTTATGTAATCCAAGTGTCTTTTTAAAAAATCATAATAAAAAATATATTTTTTTAAAAGTTACTGAAATGCTCAGAATAAGATTGTACTTTTTGCTGATGTTCTTGATTTTCTTTACAAGGTTTTTACTTCCTTTGAGATTGTAATTAGCATGGTCCCACCACAAGTAAACTCTGTAGGACAGAGAATGCTCCAAAGGCTGGTTTGACCATCCCAGGTCATTAAAAATGTCTGACCCCTTACAAAATGTACAAAAATATAAAAGGCAAATAAAAAATACAAATAAAATTAACTTTTTAAATTACTTTTAAGAAAAAAAACGGCCATGAATGTTTTGGTTCTTTTCCCTTGTTGCAAATTCCCATTGTGATTTTGGTTCGGTGGTGGCGAGAGCATGTCATCTTCAGGCGCACCTCTCTACCAGAAGGTGACCACGTTTACATTCTGTGATGGGAAGTGGAAGGTGGACATGTCACGGTAGGTTTTTTTTTTTAAGTTTAACTTTTTCTCTTTTGCCGACTAGTCTCCTTGTCCATCTTCTGCTTCTTGGTGTCCATGTCGTCATCCTCATCTTCAGCCCTCCGTTTGCCCATAGCTGCCTCAGCCTCCTCATCTTCATTCCATCTTCTTCCTCACCATCTCCTTCCTCCTCCTCCTCGTTTTCCCCACCTTCTCTTCTTCCTCTACCGCTTTGTCATCCTCCTGACCCCGTTTCCATCCTTAGCGTTCCCATTAGCAGGTGTGTCTCTTCCGTTCTCCACCTCCTTAACATCTTAATACTTCTCCTTTATGTCATTGGTGGTGATTTCGGAATTGGTATCCACAGCTGTGACTGACATGGTGGGGCACACCGGTGACCTGGTGCAACGGATTAAAAAGAAAGCGAGAGCTCGGGAACTCTGGCAGGAAAGCTGTCGGTGTCCACAGTGGCGCGGCAGAGAGCCAGACCCAGGAACAAGGCAAAATGGCTTCTCCATGCAGCGATAGTTAAACTGAAATTTTTTGATGTGCCTGGGCTGGGGATTGAACCCGGGTCCTCGTATGGGGAAGCCCGTGCTTAACCACTGAGTATCATTGACTCCCCTGAGTAATTTTTCTCATTTGTTTCCTTACTGGTTATGAAACCTGGGACCTCCCATGTGGGAAGTAGGTGCTCAACTGCTTGAGGTACATCCACTCCTAGTAAGTTGGATTTTAAATTTAGGACCAGGATCCATTTCTGGAATCTATTTTTAGATTTTATTTCTGTTATTTATACTTATGTCAATTCACTTTGCTTTCTTTATTGAGATAATATTAGGTCTAATTTTTTAGGAGGTGCTGGGGATAGAACCCAGGACCTTGTACATGTGAAGCACGCACTTAATCACTGAGCTACACCTACTCCACATGGATATACTCCAATTTAATGCTCCAATTCTTGCAAAATCACTTTGGCTATTATTGGCACTTTCCAAAATTCCTACTACAGAGACATCTACACCTGGGTTCCTGAGTGCCTAAGACAGAGCCACAACCTGATCACCCAAAGTGGGAGGAGTGTAATGGAGCCAAGAGGGTGATTTCAGCCCTTGGAGTCCCCTGGCCCCTGTGTTTTCAGGTCAATTAAGAGTCAAACCAGGCCAAATAATTCAAATCTTACATGAGCATAAATGACAGATTCTTATATTCATTGAATCCTGTGAGTCTCAGAGGAATCCAGAAAGAAGAGTATTACCTGGGCTTCTCTAGACCCTTCTTTTGCTGTAAATGGAGATCTAGGTCACCTCATTGTTGCAGAATTTGTGGTGCAGGATTTCTGTCATGAACCCAGGGGCACAGAATAAAAAGTAACAGCTTGTGGTCCAGGTCCAATGGAGACTATATCATTTCAGAAGTTATGGTGGCTACAAGGTTGGTCTAATCAACATCTCCTTTACTCTCCCCTTACCTTTACATTGACCTTGAGTGCGCTATCAGGGACAGCCTGTGCTGAACAAGGGCCTTCTAGAGAATCAAAGAAACACTCAGGGACATGTGCACAAAGGGAGGAAGGAGGAGCTCATTTGCTTTTCCTAGAAATATCCTACAAAGCCACCTGTATTATTCAAGGTTCTCTAGGGAAGAACTGACAGGAAATCTCAATAAATAGTATGAAATTTTATAAAATTGCCTCAGATGACTATGGAGATACAAATATCCAAATTCCATAGAGCAGGCTGCAAACCAAGTGCTCCAATAAAAGTCCTTGATGAGTCCCTCAGGAGACACTGTCTGTTGGAAGTACAGATGGGAATTTTCTCTCTGAATGCTCAAATCATTTCCCCTCTTAAGGCTTTCAACGGATTGGCTAAGACATCACTCATTGCTGACAGTAATCTCCTCAGTTGATTGTAGATGTAACCAGACATTGATGCAATCAATGCACTATTGATTAAATCCATGAAAGGTCCTTGAATTACAATGAGCCCAGTGCTTGCTTGATCCAGTAACTGGGCACCATTGACTTGCTGAGTTGACACATTAGCCTAAACATAACAGTCCACCCCATGTCAATATGGCAGGCATACTCATCACCCGAAACCATACTTTGTCTCTAAATAAAAACCAGGGAAGCAGAGGTGGTTCAAACAATTGGGCACCCACCTACTAAGTGGGAAGACTCAGTTTTGGTTTCCAGTGCCTGCTCAAGAAGATGAGCAAGACAGGAAGCTGGCACAATGAAAAGACACAATGACACAACAAGCAGGGAGAAGATGTGGCTCAAGTGATTGGACACCTCCCTCCCATATAGAATTTAATTTGGTACACAGTATCTCCTTAAACAAAGACAGGGAGACACAAAGCACACACAATGAACAGACACAGAGGGCAGACAGTGAACATAAAAAATGAGGAGGAGAAATAAATAAATCTTTTAAGAAATAAAAACAATAATAGACATATATATGTGTGTGTGTGTGTCCAAGAATATTAAACTTTTCTGCATACAATTGTAAATGCACTAAATCCCTCCAAAATAGGGTTCAAGTCCTTGGGTAATATTAACACTTAAACTTGACATCCTTTAATATGAGAAAATTAAACTAATACAACTCATGTCAGATGATAAGGGGAAAGGTTAAGGAACAAAATAAATATATTAATTTGTGTACATATACAAACATACTCACAACAAAACAAGAAAGAAATATTCATGAAAATTACAGTCCTCATTCTGTAATTGGTCACATGGTCAAAGTTTGTATTTATAACCACGTTTTTCCAATACCAATTGTATGTTCCCTTTACCATCAACAAGCACCTCAGGTGGCTATGGTTCTTTGCTTGGGGAGGGGTGGGTGACCAAGCTTTCATTCTTTAAGAATCTGGCCCATTGTTAGCTCTGCCTGAATTGAATTGTTGCAATTTTCCATTGAATTTAATCACAGACACGGTAGTACTTAGGGATGCCCTACGGGATCTCTTGCATTCTAGGCAAACACTTCTTTACCTCCATTGTGTAGGTGCAGTCTTATTTCCTCTTGTTAGTCAGGATCAATCACCCCAGCCATTATGGTAACTCCCTTCTTTGCCTGTTGATTTATATGCATGAAGGGCTCAAACTGTCCAGGTGGCTGTCTTAATTTCCAGTTCAGTGGAATCATTGTTGTGCTCCCTGGTGGAAGCACTTTCTTTTTGGAGCTAAAAACTGTAGACCAGCAGAGCTTAAGGTTGCAGGGACAGGATGCAAAAATTTTCCTTGTGGATCACTAGGGACAATAGTGGGTAATACCTCTCCCATTTTCACCACTTGACTCCTGGGCCCGTGAATCCTGGCTATGGGAAAAACAGCACCATTGAGTGGATGCTGATTTAGAGCTTACACAGCCTCCTGGAGAACATTGCCCCAGCCCTGCAATCTATTGCCACCTATTTGGCACTGTAATTGGGTCTTCAAAAGGCCATTTCACCATTCTGTTGATCCAGCTGCTTCAGGATAATGGGGAACATGGTAAGAACAGTAGATTCCACAAGCATGTGCACATCCCCATGCATCATTTGCTGTGAAGTGTGTTCCTTGATCAGAAACAATGCCAAATGGAATAGTATGGTGGTGGATAAGACATTCAGTAAGTCCACAAATGGTAGTTTTGGAAGAAGCATTGCATGCAGGGAAGGCAAACCCAAATCCATAATATGTGTTTATACCAGTTAGAGAAAATCACTGCCCCTTACATGATAGAAGTAATCCGTTCTAATCAGCCTGCAACCAGGTAGCATGATGATAACCTTGAGGAATGATGTAATATGGGCAGTTAATTTTGGGTCTCTGCTCCTGGCAGATTGGGCCTGCAAAATTGGCTCTAGCTAACTTAGCTTTGGTGAGCGGAAATTCTTTTTGTTGAACCCATGCATAACATCCATCCCTACAACCATGGCCATTTTGTTCACGAGCTCATTGGGCAATGACAGGAATGGCTGGGGAAAGAGAGTGAGTGCTAGCTACAGAGTAGGTCATCTTATCCACTTAATTATTAAATCTTTCTCGGCTGAAGTCACCCTCTGGTGAACATTCACATGGGATAGAAATATCTTGTTTTTGCCCATTTTGGAAGGTATATCCACATACCTCTTCCCCAGACCTCTTTATCACTAATTTCCCAATCATGTTCCTTCCAAACATCTGACCATCCAGTCAAACCATTGGCAATAGTCCATGAATAATTATGCAAATGCATCTTTGTCCATTTCTCCTTCCAAGCAAAATGAACAACCAGGTGCACTACACAAATCTCTTCTAACTTGGAGGATTTGCCCTTGTTGTGGCAGACAAAATGAAAACCCAATGGCATTCTGAGAGGAAGAGGAACAAAGTTTTATTACATGTGGGCCCACAGGAGAATCAGGGATCCAAAAAATCTGATAGCCCTCTCTTGGTTTCCATAAATTTATATAGGGGCTCTAAGTGGGCAAATTCCTTAGCAAGTGGACAGGCAGGGGTTACAAAAGCAAAAGGAGTGAGTTTAGCTTATCTTCCTAAAGCAGAGGGCTATTTGGGAGGAAAAGAGTCATTATCTGTTTTAAGTTGTAAATTCCAGTTGAAAGGGGAAGGCACAGAGTGCTTATCTTCCTAACAATGTGGATTCCAGGGAGAAAAGAGAGGAAGGGAGAAAGGGATGGGTGGTGCTTATCTTCCTAAAGCTGTGGGTTTCTGCTGAGGGGGGTTAGGGCCACAGCACTTTCTTTATCATTCCACCCTTTGATGCCCTTATAATTCCTTATGGGGCATCATCTGCTAACATGGGGATTTTTCTATAGTCCCAAAGGGATGATATTTAACATGAGGCATTACTTGGTGTTTTAAGGTGTTTAAGTGGGAAGTGATGTATTGTGTTAGGTACCATAGAAAGCATGGCACAAAAGTTAAGAGGAAGAAGACTGAGACTATTACTGGCATGAATGGCAAAATCCAGGAAAGGAGATACTGGAAGTAGTTCCCGTTGGCAGATACCTGGTATACACAGTTTAAGCAGCCTTTGGATAATTCTTTTAGCAGAGCCACCTTGTCTCTAACTATCCCTTAGGAATTTGCATAGAAACAGCATTTTTCCCCATGTTCTGGCAGATTCCCCCTGAACCTGTGGTGAGCAAGTCTATTCCTTGCCTGTTGTGTAAATCAACTTCTGCCAATGAGTCTCTCTGCTCTTGCAACCCATTGAGAGCCTCCAATATTTCTTTGAGGTCATTTGATGTTTCCCATGCTAGGGTTTGTAAGCCCTCCTGACCAACTGTAAATGAGGCCCCCACTACTGCTGTGCTCCCAACTACTCCTAGTCCTAAGAGTATCGGAATTGCCTGTGTTGCTCATTTGGCTCAGAAGAGCTCTCCAGGAAACTCTTCTCCATACAATGAAAATGATGGTACTGGCCAAGCCAGGTAACAGATGCCCTGACCATCCTGGGGTAAGCACTGGTAGGCGTTGATGCCACAGACCCAGTGGTAGAGTTTGTGGCACATAAGTCAGGCTCATTGAGTGGGCAGATGGTGTTACAGTTAGCCTTTCCAAGAGGGAGGATGGTTGAAGAAGACCTGGTAGATACATTCCTACAGTTAGCCAGTTTCCTGGGGGTTCAATTATGCATACTGGGAGTGGTCTGGACCCCACCACAGAACTGTTTGGTTCAGGAGGGTTATGTTCCATGGTACAGGTATGGGGAAGAAGGTTAGACCTGAGGAAGTGAATAGCCAACAGGAGGCAGCTCTGTCAGGCCGGGATTCATTTAGGGGTTGGTGGAAATTTCTAACCTGGTTCAAAAGGATGTTGTGGGGGGCTGTTTTAACTTTGGCTTTTAACATCTGGGCAGCTTTACTGATATTTTTCACCTGGATTTTCTCTGGATGTTGGGATACTGGGATCAGTTGGACTAGTAAGTGGTCCCCTGGGTCCAGCCCTGCTAGGTCATATATTCCGATTCCTAGTTTTGGACTGTTTGGACCTTTAAAAAATTATTTTCTGATCCAGTGGTTATGGTTAATAAGGTGAGTTTTACAGGGTCACAGGTTTTATGCCACTCCCTTCCAGTCTGTGGATTTTCTGTAGGAGATATGGAAAAGTCAGTGGGACCCCCTTCCAGGGAGTGGTGGCACCTACCAGCAAACTCCAAGAGTGGCAGAATCCTCCACTCTTTGGGGGGTTTTGGCAGAGGTACTTCTCATAACTCCCATAGTTGTGGCCCCTATACCCTTTCCTGGTGGCAGGTATGGGGGCATGGTTGTATGAGGCAACTAGCAAGGTGTTAGGAGCTGGACCTTGATTTGCCCTGCAAGTGTCAAATATTACAGAGGCTGAAGTTGCACCTGCTGAGGATGGGATTGAAGCATTTAGCATGGGTTGTTTGCCCCAGCTTTGACTAACTTGCAGTTGACATAGATTTTGGGAGCAGGTATTGGCTCCTAGGGAGGTGGCAAGGAAGGAAAGAATAAGCAAGTCAAGGCACAGAAACATCCTATTATACACCAATAAGCAATTGCAATTAGGGCTCTATTCACTATAGTCCAGTCTGCAGGGGCTACAGCAGTGAGCCCAACTCCAAATACCAAGGTGAGTAAGCCATATAAGCACAGGATACACCAGGAGCAGGGGTGCATTCAGCAAGGATTTGATGAGGTCGGTGTCTGGGGAACCCAGGCAACTTAAACTCTCAAGGAGTGACTGGGTATGGGTTGGGCTGTTCAGATGTCCTGTTCTTTATCAAGGTGTGCCTTCTTGACCCTGGAATGATGGATTCAAGTGACAATGCCTTCAACTTTAAGAGCAGTAGGAGTTACAAGGATCACAGTATGTGGACCTGTCCAGGAAGGCTGAAGGGGTTCTTTCCAGTCTTTGACCCAAACTAGGTCCCCTGGCTGGTGGGGGTGCTCCAAGTGTCCCAGGGGGATAAGGTTCCAGGACAAGACAATTTTATGTATTTGTGCTAGTTTTCCCCAGTTGCTGGAGAATGGAATCTTGCTAGCTTCCCCAGAAGTTTGAGATTTCTTTGAAGGCCCAGATAATTGGGGGTGGTTGTCCAAATAGAATTGCAAAGGGTAAATAGCCTGTGGGTCATGGGGTGCACCTAACTTGGAGAAAGGTTAAGGGAAATAAGTCTACCCAGGGGAGACCAGTTTCTTGGCAGAATTTGGCTAGGGTGGCTTTTAGAGTTTGACTCATGCCCTCAACCTTCCCAGAACTCTGGGGCCTGTAAGTGGTATGGAGTTTCCACTTGATTCCTAAAATTTTTGCCAGCTCTTGGACTCTGGAAGCCATAAAGGCCAGGCCTTTGTCACTTCCAGTAGACAGTGGGAGCCCATGTTGGGGAATGATTTCTCTAAGTAAAGCCTTAGTCACTTCTCTTGCCTTTTTGGTGTGAGTGGGGAAAGCTTAAACCCAACCTGTAAAGGTGCATATCATCACCAACAGATATTTTTACCCCTGACTTGGTTTCAAGACTGTGAAGTCTACTGTGATATCTTCAAAGGGGGCTGACCCCATGTGCTGGACATCTGTGAGAGCACAGGGGCCCAAAGGGTTCTTTTTGGCACAAACTTGGCACTGGCTACTGATGGTAACACAGAGAGAAGCTAGTTGGGTTGTGTAGTAGTATCTCCTGAGTAAGACTTCTAGCGCAGTTTTCCCTTGGTGGGTGAGTTGGTGGTATTGCTGGATGAGGGCATTAGTGGCTCCTTTTGGGATAAAAATCTGGTCACCCGGGAGCAGCCAAGTTCCTTCATGGTTTCAGCTTCCCTCTTCTTTCTTGGCCCATTCTTGTTCTTCACAGGGATAGCTTAGTTGATTAGTTTCTTGTTCTAAGAGGAACAGCTGCAGTGTCAATTCTGGAAGTCATATTCCGTGGGTTCCCTCAGCTGCTTGTCAAGCTGCTTTGTCAACTAACCTGTTTCCTTGAGCTACCATGTTCATTCCTTTCTGATGTCCCCAGCAGTGGATGATGGCAACTTTGTCTGGTTTCCAGATTGCTGCTAACAGTTGGAGGATTTCTTCTTTGATTTTTATTTCCTTTCCCCATTCAGTTAGGAGATCTCTTTCTTTATAAATTGCCCTTTGGATATGAATGGTAGTGAGTGCATACTTAGAGTCAGTGTAAATGTTTAATGCTTGCCTGGCAGCTAGCTGTAGGGCTTGGACCAGTGCCCAGAGTTCTGCTCATTGCACGGACCATCCCTGGGGTAGTGATGCCACTTCCACCACCTGTTCAGTAGTGGTGACTGCATATCCAGCAAGCTTTTCCCTGTTTTTAATGAGACTTCTCCCATCTGTAAATACGTCTGATCTGGGGAAGGGAGTGGTTTGTCTTGGAGGGCGGGGTGACTGGCATAAACTTCCTTGGTCACTCAACACAATCATACACAGGAACCCCTTCCTCATTTGGTAAAAAAAATTGGTAAGGTTTAGACTGGACACTGTTTCTATTTCACTCCAGGGTCTTCACAGAGTAAACCTTGATAATGTGAGAGTCATGGGTTACATATCCACCGGTGCCCATGTGAGTTCATTAGGGCAGTTACTACATGTGACACCATAACATGAATAGCCTGACTGCAGGCTAATTTGTTGGCTTCTTTGATGAGGGTTATGGTTGCTGCCAGGGCTTTCAGGCAGGGTAGCCACCCTGCAGCCACAGGGTCCAGGTGCTTGGAGAGGTAAGTGATGGGTCATTTCCAGGGGCTGACAGTTTGTTTGAGAAAACCCAAAGCTACTTTGTTCTTTTAATGCATAAACAGGTTAAAGTTTTTAATTACAACAAAGATGGCATTCACCATACTCTGGTTTTCCAGAGCTTCTGGGTCAAAGGGGATGTAGATTCTGAAGGACTTGCAAAGTTGTTCATAGAACTCTCCTGGAGATTCGCTCGGCTTTTGAGTGACTAAAGTCATCTTTGTCATGTTTGTGGGTCATTTTGCACGTTCTTGGACCCCTTGAAGGAGCACTTTCAGATTTTGCTGGAGTGCAGCCTGTTCCTAATCAGTGTTCAAGTCCCAGTTAGGTTGGACCTCTGGCACCACCTCTCATGCCCAATCTTCTGCAGCCAATTTTGGACTTCTGTCAAAATCCATCATCTCTCCTCCATATTAAAATCAGGAGGAGTTGTTGGCAATCATCCCAAGTAGGATGATGGGTTTGGAAAATGGATTCCATGAGATCAAAAAGCACCTGGGGCTTTTATGAATAGGAGGGGTATGGTGTTTCCAGTTTAAGATATCTGTAGTTGTGAAGGGCTGAAAGAATAATACAGGCCTCCCAGATCAGATGGTCCCATCCTTGCCTATCTTGGCTGGACCCTGTGTTTGATGGAGGGGCATCTGAAATGTGGGTTGTGTCGACTGGAACCTCCTTGCTATTGGGTATCAGGGCTTTCCTCAGACGGGGTCGATGTTCCCAGAGGGACCAAAGGTGGGGGTGTTTCTGGGAGATCTACCTGCACTCCCGGGCTAGGAGAAGAGGCTAGAGTGGCCAGAGCATATGGTGGTAGGGGTGGAGTTGGTGGGTCTGCCTTCAAGGACCCTTGATGAATGAATCTCTTCTGGAACCCTATTTCCTGTGCAACCAAGACCATGCTCTGTCCCTTTTTTCCAATGCACGATCAAAACCAAGGGGGCAGAGTGTGGGCTATCTCTAAACAAGAGTTGATGTAGGGAAACTGATTAGGGTAGCCAGGGGTTCCTGTGACAACCAGCCACACTGCACAGATCCTGGCTATATCCATGGTCCCTTACAAGGGCCAGTCAATGTTAAAAGTGGCCCCCTCTACTTCACATAATATTCAGAGGGTGCCCAGGTTCATCCAGATGCCATAATCTCTGGAAAAACCCTTCTTGAAATTCTTGAGAATGCAGTTTAAGACAGTAGGTTTTGGCTGTGATGAGCCCATAACCTGCATCAGTGGTGCAAGACAGACAAGGGAAGGTGTTGCCTCTTTAAAGGCCACTCAGGTGCCCTGCTGTCTGCATCTCTTGCTATTAGGCAGGAAAAGAGTTGTTATCTGTTGAGAGTTGTAAATTCCAGTTGAAAGGGTCAGGAGTGGTGTGTTTATCTTCCTAATGATGTGGATTCCAGGGAAAAAAGGGAGAAAGGGAGAAAATGTTGGGGGGTGCTTCTCTTCATAATGCTGTGGTTTTCTGCTGAGGGGCATTAGGGCCACAGTGCTACCTTTATCAATACCACAATAAGATAAAGGGCAAATATTAAAAAAAAAACATACAGAAAATGTTGTACTCTTTGGGAAAGATTGAAAGCGTTCCCTCTAAGATAGGAACAAGGCAAGGATGGCCACTTTTACTACTGTTATTCAACATTGTACTAGAAGTTCTAGCTGCAGCAATTAGACAGGGAAAAAAAATAAAAGTGCATTCAAATAGGAAAAGAGGAAGTAAAGCTTTCACTATTTATGGATGACATGACCTTACATTTAGAAAATTCTGAAATGTTTATGACAAAACTATTTGGGTTAATAAATGCATTCAGCAAAGTGGCAGGATACAAGATCAAAAGGCAAAAAGCCATAATGTTTCTGTACACCAGTACTGAGAAGGAAATCAGGGGGAAAATTCCATTTACAATAGAAACAAAAGGACTCAAATACTTAGGAATCAATTTTGCCATGGAAGTACAAGGTCTATATGTAGAACACTGCAAAACAATTTTAAAAGAAATCAGTGAGGATGTAAACTAATGGAAAGACTTTCTGTGTTCATGGATTGGAAGACTAAATATCATGAAGATGTCAATCCTATCCAAACTGATTTATAGATTCAATGAAATACCACTCAAAATTCCAACAGTTTACTTTACAGAAATAGAAAAAGTAATTACAAAATTTATTTGGAAGAGAATGTTTATCTGAAGAGCTAAACAACATCCTAAGAAAGAATAGTGATGTGTGAGGACTTTTCTGCCTGAACTTGAAACATAATACAATGCTCCAATTGCCATAACAGCAAAATGTTGGCATCAAGATAGACACATTGATCAGAGAAATAGACTTGAGATTCAAAAAATAAACCCTCATCTATATGGCCAACTGGTATTTGACAAACCTACCAAGCCCAAATTACTGGGAAAAACAGTGTCTTCAACAAATGGCATTGGGAGAACAGGATATCCATAATCAAGAGAATGAAAGAGGACCCCTATCTCACTCCTTACATAAGAATCAACTCAAAATGTATCAAAGGCCTAAATATAAATGCTGGGACCATAAAACTATGAGAAGAAAATATAGGGAAATAACTTCAAGATCTTGTGGTAGGTGGTGGTTTCTTGGAACTTACACCTAAAGCACGAGCAACAAAAGATAAAATAGATAAACAGGACCTCCTCAAAATTAAACCCTTCTGCACCTCAAATGTCTTTGTTAAAAGGGTATAAAGGCAGCCAACTCAATTGGAGAAAATGTTTGGAAATCACATATCCAATAAGGGTTTAATATCTATGATATAAAAAGGGATGCTGCAACTCAGCAGCAAAAAGAAAAATGACCCAAGTAAAAAATGAGCAAAAGACTTGAATAGACATTTGTCAAAAGAAGAAATACAAATTGTGAAAAAACACATGAAAAATATTCAACATCACTAACGATTACAGAAATGCAAGTCAAAACTACAATGAGATAATTTCACACCTATCAGAATGGCCACATAAAAAAGACAGAGAACTACAAGTGTTGAAGATGATATAGAGAGGTAGGAACAATTTTTCATTGTTGGAGCAAATGCAGAATGATACAGCCACTGTGGAAGACTGCTTGACAGTTCTTAAAGAAGTTGAATATAGATTTAACACATGACCTGACAAAACCACTACTGGGTATATAGGGAACTAAGAGCAGTAACATGAACAGACATCTGCACACGAATGTAGCAGGGTTATTCACAATTGCTAAAAGATGGAATCAACACAGGTGTCCATCCTCTAGAATGGATAAACAAACTGTGGTTATACACAAGATGGAATATTATGCAGCTGTATGAAAAAATTAAGTCATAAAGCATATGACAACATTGATGAACTTGAAGGACATTATGTTGAGTGAAGCAAACCAGATACTAAAGTACAAATACTGTGTGGTTGCACTATTATGAACTAAATAGAATGTGTAATCTCATGGATTTATTAACTCAAATTTTTTTTTTTATTATTGGTAAAAATCAAAATTTTTCACAATACATACCAATATTTGTAAAATGATATATAAATACATATGCATATATGTGCATTTGCTTACATAAATGTTATTATATATATATATATTTTTTTTTTT
>JAQZBX010081078.1:0-13728 GCA_029593785.1 Cabassous unicinctus | reverse complement strand
AGTCTGTTGCCAAATGTTGGAGCAAGAGGGCTCTTATATTCAGCCTTTCTATTCCTCTTAAAACTCCATGGTCCCAGCTTCTTCCAATACCAGCTGTAGGCTGGGATAAGTCTTCTCCTTCCCAGGGCTCATTTCTTTCCAGGTTCGGCTATTGTCTTCTTTCCACAAGGTCAGCTGTAGACTATCAGGCTCTCTAGGCTTTGTCACTCTCCCCATGGTTTGATTCTCTCCTGGCTCAGCTTCTCTGCTCTCTCCCATGTGTTTACTCCCCAGGCTTTAGCTCAAAACTCCAACCTCCCTTCTCTGTGATGCACTTTCCCTGTGTGTCCCTGCTAACAAGGAGGTGGGGACTCAACTTCCTACTGATTTGGCCCAATCAAAGCCTTAAACATTGTTTAATCAAGTAAAAGTGAAACCTCTGAATCCAATATAATCTAATATGCCCAGAGGAGCAGACCAGTTTACAAACATCATCCAATATCTATTTTGGAATTCATAAACAATATCAAACTGCTACACTCTACCCTGTGAATTCCAAAAAGACATTACAATATTTTAAAAATAATTAAGTCACTACAATACTAAATACAGAATCATATCACAATCAGTTTAAAGAAAGAGTTTGTCTTGTGGAAAAGTCCCATTTAATGTAGACCTCTGAAATTTATGAAACCATTTATCTGCTTCCAATACACAAATGGACAAAGGATAAACATTTTCTTTACCATAAGGAGAAATTGGAAGGGAAACATGAATACTCTACTGTTCAGTAAACCTACAGGGCATCCTCCATTCGATTTCAAAGTCTGATAGTCATTCTTAAGATGATGGTTTCTTCTCCCTGGGGCCTCATGAGGATCCATCCTTTCCCCAAGAATGCCCAACAACCAGTTTCTTGGTTCCATCGTTATCAAGCATGTAGGTGTCCACCAAGCTCTATGCCTCACCCTCCAAGAGCATTGGGGTAAATGCCACACTTTACCCAATCTTTGGGTTGGAGTCTTAACCCAACTAGTGCACTGCAATGAAGACAACATTCTCCCTAACCTTTGGCATACAGGTTCATCTCTCTCAGAGCAATGAGTTGGTAACCTGGCCTTCCCAAATCCTTGTGGGACAGGCACACCCCTCTCAGAACTATGAAGTATAGACTTCAACCTCCCTAATCCTTGGGGAATGTGCTTCACCCTCTCTGTACCCTGAACAGCAAAACTCTCCTTGAACATTGGGTGCGAAAATCCACCCTCTTCAACTGCTGTGGCAAACTTACCCTCTTTGTACACAAGAGTGGGGTTCCACTCTTGGCCAAAGGTGAAGTCTTAATTCCAGATCTCAGCTTCCATGGTTTTCCTGTTAAAGCTGTTTCTCCTTCAATCTCTCCCTTCCACATTCTTATTGTTTCAGGCTGACAATGGTTTTGTTCATACAGCTTTCTCAAAAACTTGTTGGTTTAGCATGCAAGAGGCAGTGGTCCAAGCCATCAGAGAGTAAGACTTTCCACAAATCTTTCCTAGATAACTGCATTTGCAATTCTGATTTACAAGTTCCAAGTTTAGTTAAGTCCTGAAATGGGGCATTATCATCTGGGGACTTGATTTCCAGAGGCTTGGAATTTCTGGAATCAGTTTGTTTTTCTTTGTGCACAACAGTCCAGTTCTCAGCTTATCTCTCTCATTTAGCATTTTGCTATAAGCTGCAAGGAGAAGACAAACTGCTGAAGTGGAGTACTTCATGCAAATAACAACTCCCAGGAGGAAATTTAATAAAACCTTTATTAACGGCTGGGGCGTACTCTTTAGCAAGAGTCGTGCCCAACGTCCGGAGACTGCAGTTTTTATAGATCCCTTTCCGCCACGCACGCCCATCCTTCCCGCGTGTGCTAAAGGCCAGGATTGGTTTAATCATACACATTTCTATATAGGGTTATGTGCAAAGCAAGCAAGCAAAGTTTCAGAAGCTGACGTTTGCCATTAGTGTTCCATCAGGGAGGGCTAGTGGTTGATCATTGGAGCATGATGTGTTGATTCTTATCAGACCCGGATGGGCACCTGGGTTTTTCCCAACCGCAATTGTTAGGGGATTTTTCTACTGGGAACTTCCTGGTACTGTTTTATTTTCTTCTCACTGCATTCTCTGAGATTACTTTGGAATGTTCTTTAGCTAAATGCCCAAGCTTGGCATTTTCATATTCTGCCTTCCATATAATATCAGGAGTCAATCTTGCTAGGTTCTCTGCAACTTTAAAACACAGATTGCCTTTCAACCAGTTTCCAATAATAGTTTCATTTACTTCTAAGACATCATAAAAAGTCTCTTTTAGTGTTCATATTCCTAACAAGAGTCTCTGCAAAGCAATCTGGGCCTTTTCTTTCAAGCATCTCTCAATTACTCCAAAAAATACCCCTTACCCATTTATAAAACCATTCCAGCATTTTGTTAATTGTAAAAGCATTTCCCTAGTCTCCAGTACCAAATTCTGTATTAGTCAGCCAAAGGGGTGTTGATGCAAAATACCAGAAATCTGTTGGCTTTTATAAAGGGTATTTATTTGGGGTAGAATCTTACAGTTACTAGGCCAAAAAGTGTAAGTTACTTCCCTCACTAAAGCCTTTTGCCACATGTTGCAGCAAGATGGCTCCTGACTTTTATCCTTCCTCTTCCACTTAAGGCTCCATGGTCCCAGCTTCGTCCAATATCAACTGTAGGCTGTGGTAAGACTTGTCTCTGTCCCAGGGCTCATTTCTCTCTGGACTCAGCTACTCTTTTCTCTCCACAAGGTCAGCTGTAGAATATCAGGCTCTCTAGGCTTTGTCTTTCTCCCCACTGCTCAATTCTCTCTGGACTCAGCTCCTCTGCTCTCCCCCATGTGTTTACTTCCCAGGCTCCAGCTCAAAACTCCAACATCCTTTTTCTGCAGTGTGGTTTCTCTCTGATTCCCACCCGCCAAGGATGTAGGGACTCAATATCCTACTGACATGGCGCAATCAAAGCCTTAATTATTACTTAATCAAATAAGTAATAAGCTCATTTCATCAGCTTATTGCTTATTGTATCTGCTCATCTTCTTTAGGAGATATATGGAACCCAACCCACATCTCCCCTTGTGGCAGGTGGGTGCCCAAATGATTGAGCCACATCCACTTCCCCCCAGTCTGTCTCTTGATTGGGGTGTTTATTCCATTAACATTCAATTTTATAACTATAAAGGCAGTTCTTTCTTCAACCATTGGAGCTTTGTTGTTGTTTATTTTTGTGTGTCATATTTTATTTTTACCACTCTTTTTACTCTTTTAGTTACTTTTGCTGATATAATCTTCATTTCTAGAAGCTCCTCCAAGTCCCTCTCTCCTGCCTTTGCTTTTCAGGCTGTAACACTCCTTTTAATATTTCCTGCAAAGCAGGTCTCTTGGTTACAAACTTTAGCAATTGGGCAATATTTATGAATTCCAAAAATACATATTGAATTTTGCTTGTAAAGTTGTTTGTTCCTCTGGGCATGGTTAAGTTATGATTAGGGTTTTGATTGGGCCACATCAGTAAGATGATGAGTCCCCACCCCTTGGTAGGCAGGGACTCAGAGATAAAACTACATGGCAAAGGAATTAGTTGGAGTTTTGAGTTGAAATTCTGATACTCATTTTTAATGCTGGAGCCCAGGGAAGTAAGCACACAGAGAAGCTTGGTCATGAGGAGGGAGAGAAGGCCACAGGAAAAAAGATGAGCCATTTGCCTGATAGTTTACAGCTTACCTTGTGGAGAGAGTCAAACCCTAGAGAGACTCATAGTGTACAGCTGACCTTGTGGAGATAGCAGAGGAGCTGAGTCTGGAGACATGCAAGCCCCAGGAAGAGAGGAACACAAGAAGCCTCACAGATGTTTACAGCCCATATTGCTCCAACATGTGGTAATAAACCATGGTGAGGGAAGTAACTTATCCTTTTTGGCCTGGTGTCTGTGGGCTTCTACCCCAATTAAATACCCTTTTATAAATGCCAACAGATTTCTGGTAATTTGCATCAACACCCTTTTGGCTATCTAATAAAAAAACTCTCTCAGTTTCTGTTTATTTGTGAATACTCTAAACTCACCCTCATTTTTGAAAGACAATCTTGCCAGATCTGAGATTCTTGGCTGGCAGTTTTTCTCTAGAAGTATCTTAAATATATCATACTACTGCCTTCTTGCCTCTATGGTTTCTGATGAGAAATCAGCACTTTTATGTGATGTATTATTTTCCTCTTGCTGCTCTCAGAGTTCTCTCTTTGTCTTTGGCATTTGACATTCTGGTTAGTTTCTCAGAGTGGGTCTATTCGAATTTGTTTGGATGGGAGTGCATTGTGCTTCTTGGATACAGATATGTATGTCCTTCAATATGGTTGGGAAATTTTCTACCATTATTTCTTCAAATATTCCTTCTTCCTCTTTTCCCTTCTCTTCTCCGTCTGGGACAGCCATGACATGTATGTTTGCATGTCTCTTGGCTGTTATATAGTTTCCTGGGACCCTGTTCATTTTTTCCATTCTTTACTTTTCTGTTTTTGTTTTTGTTTTTGTTGTTGTCCAATTTGGATGCCATGTCTTCAAGCTCACTAATCGTTTCTTTCACCTCCTCAAATATGTTGTTTTTTGCTTCCAAAGTATTTTTCATTCATTGTTCCTTTCATTCCCATAAGATCTGCTATTTTTATATGTATGCTTTCAAATTCTTCTTTGTACATACCCAGTGTCTTTTTTGCTTTTTTTGGAGGTTCCAGGGATTGAATCCAGTGAACTCAGAACCTTGTGCATGGGAAGAAGTTGCTCATTCACTGAGGAACATCTTTTCCCCAATGAGAGTTATTTTTAAATTTATTTGTGTGTTTTTTGTTTTTAGGAAGTACTGGGGGTTGAACTTGGGACCTCATACATGTGAAGCAGGTGCTCAATCATTGAGCTACATTGATGTCCCCATGTCTTCTTAATATCCTTAATCTCTTTACCCATCTCAATGAATTTATGAAGGAGATTTGTTTGAACATCTATTGATTAGTGGTCTCATCTACTTTATGTCATCTGGGGATTTATCTTGTTCATTTGATTAGGCCATATCATCTTTATAAGTTTTTGTCCACCATCAACTTTTTTTAGTTGTCCTGGGTGAGTCCAATGAACTGGACAGTAGGTGTTGCAACTCTGCTGAGATTCAGAGCTCAACGTGCATATGAATAGACCAAAGATTTAATTCTGAATTTTTCAATTGTAATGCTGTCTTTTAAATATGTATATATATATATTTACAGAAGTTGTGAACTTAGAAAACAATCATGTAAATATGTGGAATTCACATACAACACCACTCTACCTACACAGTACATTGTTGTGGAACATTTTTTTACAAATTATGAGATAATATCATCAGACTATTACCACTATATTCTATAGCATAGATTTTGTATATTTTTCCATACCTCCCTATTATTAACACAGTACATATTTGTCATTGATGCAAGAACATTACAGTATTGCTGTTAACTGTAATCCATATAAGTTACATTAGTTGTATTTTTTCTCATGCTTCTCCACATTCTTTCCACCTTGCAATAGTGATGTACATATGTTCTAGTTCATAGAAGGGCATTCTTGTATTTATTTGTACTATTAACCACAATCTTCATCCACCTCTGAATTCACTATGTTATTCAGTTCCTAGATTATTCTCTAGCTTTCTTTCAATTGACATTTCATCCCTAGATTACTCTTTTCAACCACAATCCCATTTATAAACCAGCTGTGTTAATTCTACTCAGTATAACGTGTTACCATCAACTCTATCCATTTCCACACTTTCACAGTGAAGTTAATTAAATCTGCATACATTAAGCATCAGTGCCCCTTCTCAGCCCTTCTCCTATCTCCTAATATCCTATACTCTATGTTTTAATGCCATGCATTAATTCTTAATATTTAGTTTATATTAGTGAAACCATGCAATATTTATCCTTTAGTGTCTGGTTTATTTCACTTAACATAATGTCTTCAAGGCTCATCTATGTTATCATATGCATCCCAACTTTATTTCTTTTTAGAGCACCATAGTATTCCATCATTTATATATACCACATTTTGTCTACCCATTCATTGGTTGATGGGCACTTACGTTGTTTCCAGCTTTTGGAATTGTATATAACACAGCTATGAACAGTGTGCAAATGTCTGTTCTCATCACAGTTTTCAGTTCTTCTGGATATAATCCTAGTAGAAGAATTGCTGAATCATATGGCAGATCTATAATTAGATTCCTGAGGAACTGCCAAACTTTCTTCTACAGAGGCTGCACCATTTTACAATCCCACCAACAGTGAAGGAATGTCTCTATTTCTCCACTTCCTCTCCAGCACTTATTGTTTTCTGTTTTTTCATTAATGGCCATTCTATGCCCTCTGAGATGATCTCTCACTGTCATTTTAATTTGTATTTCCCGAATATCTAGTGATATTGAGCATTTCTTCATGTGATTTTTGGCCATTTGTATTTCCTTTTTGGAGAAATGTCTATTTCCAGTTTTAATTGGATTACTTGCTTTTTTATTGTTGAGTTGTATGATTTCTTT
This sequence comes from Cabassous unicinctus, assembly GCA_029593785.1. Lineage (NCBI taxonomy): Eukaryota > Metazoa > Chordata > Mammalia > Cingulata > Chlamyphoridae > Cabassous > Cabassous unicinctus. The sequence continues at coordinate 7,139 of JAQZBX010081078.1, read as the reverse complement.
CTATAGAAGAGAAATCAAATCCGTATCAGATATATAATTTCCAAATATTTAAATTCATTTATTGTGCCTTTCATTCCCATAAGATCTGCTATTTTTCTATGTATGCTTTCAAATTCTTCTTTGTGCTCACCCAGTGTCTTCCTAATATCCTTTACTCTTTAGCCATCCCATTGAATTTATTAAGAATATTTGTCTGAACATCTATGATTAATTGTCTCAACTTCTTTATGTCATCTGGAGGCCTACCTTGTTCTTTTGACTGGGCCATATCTTCCTGTTTCTTGGTATGGATTGTAATTTTTTGTTGGTGTCTGGCATCTGGCTTAATAGATGTATTTATTCTGGGTGCAGTTTCTCTCTTTAGTTTAGGGGTTTCTTGCCCTTTCTCCCTTGCTGCTTGCATAGTAGGGGCTGAGCATGTAGTTGTTGCTGTATGCTGTGGAGACTGAAGTTGCCTGCATTGCCCCAGGGACCAACGAAATTTCTCTCAATTTTCTCCTCTGCCGGTGTTAGGGGCAGAGCCACAGCTATGTGTAGTAATCCAAGCTGTACAGGCCTAAACCATTGTTAGTTACCCAGAAAGACTGATGAAGCTTCACACCCCTTCCTCCCCTACCTGGGGTAGGGATGAAGCTCCAGGTGTGGCCAGCGAGCTAAGCCATGTGGGTCTAAACCGACTGCAGTTGCCCAGGGAGATTGACATAGTACCAGCCCTCATCCTCTCCTGCTAAGTTGGTGATGGATCATCTGGATTTCCTAACATTCTAATCCATTTAGGCTGAAAGTGCATGCAGTTGCCCTGTGAGGGCAACTTTCCTCCTGATCTACCCCATCCTACCTCCATTTCCAGGCCACCACTGAAGTACTTTCTATCATTATAGACAAATTTCCTTAAAAATAGATTTTATTTATAAAACTAGAATCATGCAGTATTTTCTCTGGGTTCTTTTACTTAGCATGATTATTTTGAGATTCATCTGTGCTTTTGAGTGTATCAATAGTTCATTTATTTCTATTGCTGAGTACTTTTCCATTATATGAATATATCACAATTTGTTTATCATTTACATATTGAAAGATATTAGGATTGTTTCCAGATTTAGTTTATCACAAATCAAGTTACCATGCACATCCACATACAAATCTTTTTAAGATACTATAATTTTATTTCTCTTCGGTAAGTCCTGGGAATGCAATGCGGTATAATATGGTAGGTGTATGTTTAACTTTATAAAAAACTGTTAAACTGGTTTCCAAAGTGATTGTACAATTTTACATTCCCACCTCTCTAAATTTGATTCCAAGTTTTCCACATCTTCTATTTGGTATGGTTAGTCTTTTCAACTTACTCTGCTAGTAGGCTTATGATATTATAAAGTGTTTTTTTGTTTGTTTGTTTTGTTTCATTTTTGTTTTTTGAGGTCCTGGGACCAGGGATTGAACCCAGGACCTTGTGTGTGAGAAGCTGGTGTTCAACCACTGAACCACATTGGCTCCCCTGAGTTGGTTTTTTGTTTGCTTTTTTGTTTTTAGGAAGTACTGGGAACTGAACCCAGGAACTTCCATGTGGAAAGCAGGTGCTCAACTGCTTGAGCCACATACACTCCCACACAATGTGGTTATAATTTACATCTTCTTAATGATTACTGATGTTGAGTATCCTTCCATGTGCTTATTTACCTTTTATATATCTTCTTTGATGCAAGGTATATTCAAATAATTTGTCCATTTTAAATCAGGTTATTTTATTATTATTGTATTTTGAGAGATTTTTATTTACTCATATATGTTTTCTGTCAGTCTGTGGTTTGTTTTTCCTGCTTTGTCTAGGACTTTCTTGGTTTTAATACCAAAAAATGTTATACCCAGGAAGATTTTCTGCCTGCCTGTGGTTTGTATTTTCATTATCTTAATAATGCCTTTTGAAGAGCAAAAGTATTAAATTTTGAAGAAGATATATTTATCATTTTGTTCTTTTAGGGTTCTTATTTTGTGTCATCCAAGAAATCTTTGCTTAGCTCAAGTTCACAAAGGTTTTTTTTCTGTGATTTTTCTAGAAGTTCTTGGTTTTACCTTCAGTTTTAGATTTTACATTTAGAGTTAACTTTTGCATGTGGATGGAAGATGATTTTTTTTTTCTATAGATGAATCCAATTATTTCAGCACTGTTATCCAACAAATTCCCTTTGCACCTTGTCTGGATTTCTAATCTAGATGCTTTTTATTTATTTTTTTTCTTGCCTGATTGCAAGTTCAGGAACATCAATTACAATATTGAATAAAAGTGGAGAAAGAAGAAACTCTCTTATTCCTAATCTTACAAAGAAAGCTTTTAGTCTTTCACAATTAAGTCTAAATTAGCTCTAGGTTTTTTGTGTGGATGGTCCTTATCAGTTGAATAAGTTGCCTTCTCTTCCTAGTTTTAGGAGAGTTGTTATTAGGAGTAGATGTTGGATTTTGTGATATACTTTTTCTGCATGTACTGATACAATCATATTTTTTTTCTTTTTTAGTTTTTTAATATGCTGTAATATATTGAATGATTTATGAATGTTATACCCCCTTGGTCTTGTGGTACTTTCCTTTATATTGTTGGATTTGATTTGCTAAAAGTTTATAATTTTTTCATATATATTATTGAGGAGTGTTGGTCTGTTCAATTGTTTTCTTATAATATCTTTATCTGATTTTGATAGTAGGACATTGCTGGCATCATAGAATTAATTGAGAACTATTTCTCCCATTTCAATTTTCTGGAAGAGTTTGTGAGAATTGATATTATTATTTCCATAAGTGTGTGTTAAAATTCAACAGTGAAATTATTCTGACCTGGAATGCTCTTTGTTGGAAGTTTTTTAATATAAATTCTAGTTTTAATAGAAATATTATTATTCAATTTATTTATTTTTTCTTGAATGAGTTTTAATAGTTTGTGCCTTTCAAGGAATTTTCCCATTTCATTTAAGTTGTTGAATTTATTTGTACAAACTTTTTAACATTTATGTATTTATTTAATTGATGTTTTTATTAAGATAATTATAGATTCAAACATTGATACATAGAAATACAGAGAGATCCATGTACACTTAACCAGTTTTCTGCAGTGGGAAGTGTGGTGGTTTGAAGCAATATTTGCCTGAGAAAAACGTGTTCTTAAATTTAATCCATTCCTGTGGATGTGGACCCATTGCAAGTAGGACTTTTTAATGAGATTAGTTTAATAGGTGTGACACCACCTCGATCTGAATGAGTCTTAATCCTCTTCCTGGAGTCCTTTATAAAATAATGAAATTAGGAGAAAGATAAAGAAAAAGCTATGGAGACAAGGAACTGAAAATATTGAAACCTGAAAGAGAAGGGAGAGAGCAGCAGATACCACCATGTGCCTTGCCATGTGGCTGAAGAGCTAAGGATCAATGGCAGCCAGTCTTTGGGAATAAAATATTGCCTTGATGATGTCTTGATTTGGGCATTTTCTCAACCTCAAAGTGTAAGCTAATAAATTTCCATTGTTTAAGCCAATCCATTTTATGTTGCCCATTTTCAGCAGCCTAGGAAACTAAAACAGATTTTGCTACCAGGTGAGTGGGGTGCTGCTGCTGCAAATACAAAAAATGTGGAAATGGCTTTGGTATTTGTCATGCATAGAGGCGGGGAGAATTGTGATCTGTTTGATAGAAAAAGCTTAGATTACTTTGAAGAGATTGTTGGTGGAAATATTGATGCTAAAGGTACCTCGAATGAGGCCTTAGACAGAAATGATGAATGTATTATTGGAAACTGGAGGACAGGTGACCCTTGTTTTAAAGTGAAAGAGAACTTGGAAAAATTGAGTTCTGATGTCAGATGAAAGGAGAAATTTGAAAGGAAAGAACTTGGATATTTAGCCAAGATTTCCAAGCGAAGAATGGAAAGTGGAGCCTAGATTCTTCTTGCAAATTATAGTAAAATGTGACAGGAAAGGAATAAGCTGAGAATTGAACTCACAGACACAAAGAAACCAGAAATTAATGATTTGGAAAATTCTGAGCTTCACAAATAGTGTCCCCAGAGAAGACTGCCCCATGTGAGTGTTTCACTGAACATGGATTCAGGCAGTCATTTTATTGCAAATCAAGATTGTAGGCGCAGTTATCCAAGAATGATCTGTGGAAAGTCCCATTGTCTAATGGATTAGACCCCTGTGTTTTACATGAAAAACCAACATAGTTTTTGGTGAGATCTATATGAATACAGCCAATGCCAGCCTGGACTAAAAGGAAAAGAAAAGGTACAGATTAAAGGAAAAATCCCTTTGAACATTAGTTTTCATTTCTCTGGGATAAATGCCCAGGAATGCAAATGCTGGGTCATATGGAGCTTGCATGTTTACTTTTTAAAAAACTGCCAAACTGCTTTTCAGAGTGGCAGTATCATTTTGCATTGGTACAAAGTAAATGCCACAAAGCAATGTATGAGTGATCCAGTTTCTTGGTGTCCTTGACAGAATTTGGTGTTGTCACTATTTTTTATTTTAGTTGTTCTGTTAGGTGTTGTGGCAGATTGATATTATTTATGAATTCCACAATGAGATATTATGTTTGTAAAGTGGTCTGTTGCATTGGGCATGATACCATTTGATTTAAATTCAAAGACTTTACATTTATTTGATTAAATCAAGATTAGGGCTTTGATTTGACCACATCATTAGAACATGCAGAGTTGAGTTCTTGCCCCTTTGGTGGGTTATATAAATGAATGCTAAGTCAAGAATACAGAGGAAGATATACACGGAAGAATTGAGAGAGCTTCATAGACATGGAAGAGGAGAGAACTTGACAGCTTTGATCCTATGGCCTTGGGAATAGAGAAGAGCCATTCGCCTGATAGTTTATAGTTGACTTGTGAAGAGAACAGAGCAACTGAGCTCAGAAAGAAATGAACCCTCCAGCCTAAGCTGAGATCAGAAGAAACTTGGCCCATGGAGCCTTAAGAGAAAATTGTAAGGCTGAACCCTTGCAGATATCAAGACCATCTTGCTTCATCATGTGTTAACAGACATTTGATGAGAAAGTTCCTATTATGGTACCTTGAGTTGGATTCTTTAGGGCCTTGTAACAGTTAGCTTCTACCCCAAATAAATATCCTTTATAAAAACCAAAAGATTTTTGGTACTTTGTGTCAGTACCCCTTTGGCTGACTCATACAGAATTTGGTACTGGGTATGTGTTGTTGCTTTTGCCATTGCCAAAATGCTGGAACAGTTTTAAAAAATGAGTAAGGAGTATTTTTTGGCAGAATTGTGAGATGCTTGAAGGAAAAGGCCAGATTGCATTGAAGAGACTGTTGGTAGGAATATGGACACTAAAGAGATTTTTAATGAGGTCTTAGAAGTAAATGATGAATCTGTTATTGGAAATTGGAGGAAAAGGTGATCTATGTTTTAAAGTTGCAGAGAACTTAGCAAGATTGTCTCCCAATATTATATGGAAGGCAGAATTTGAAAATGATGAGCCTGGTAATTTAGCTGAAGAGCTTTCCAAACAAAATTTGGAGAATGTGGCTTGACTTCTGTAATGGTTAGGCTAATGTGTCAATTCATCCATGTAATTGTGCCCAGTTGTTTGGTCAAGCAAGCACTGGGCTAATTTAATTCAAGGATATTTATGGACTTTAGCCATCAGTGATTTTACTGCAGAGATGGCTGATTACATCTACAATCAACTAGCGGGATTACCATCAGAAATGAGTGAAGATTTATCCGATCAGTTGAATGTCTTAAAGGGTAAGTGGCTTCAGCATTCAGAGGAAATTTTCCAGCTTGTCTTTGGACAGCCAAAGTATCCTGGGAACTTCCTTGGACTTTCATTGGAGACTCTGGTTTGCAGCATGCCTGCTGAATCTGGACTTATGCATCTCCATCGTCACAGGAGAAAATTTTATAAAATATCATACTATTTACAGATATCTCTTGTTGATTTTTCCACTAGAGACCCCTGATGACTTTTATAGCTTGGTACCAGGAGTAGTTTTGAGGAAAAGAATCTTAAATATGGGATTTCCGAAGTGGTTTTGGGAGTTTTTAAATTGGTTTTTTGCTCTAATTGAAATTAAGGGCATTAATGACTCCCTTTCCAATAATGAAGAGGGCTCTAACAGTCATTGCCATGACTGGGCAATAGAGATATGCAAAATATCATCACTGGATTCCCTTACTTCCAAGCTTATAAGAAGCAAGGATCTGAGTGAGAGTGTTTTCAATAACTTAAAAGACTTTTGTGGAGTCAAAAGTTACTATGATGATAAGGGGCAAGATGGCATTGGTTTAGGAGGGCACTCACTGACTCGATCTCTAAGGATGGCTGACTGAGGACAGGGTCCTGTCCAGGGGGTCTGTGCTGGGGGCACATGGAACAAGAACCTTGGGGACATCAATCTGGAGGGAGCTGGGCAGCGAGGCAGATTGCTCAGGAGAGATTCGTGAGTTTTTTCCCCTGCCTGTTGTGGTTAACACAGACGGCTAAGCCCCATCCTCAGGGAAAAAGGCTGGTTTGAGCTGTGACTTCTGCCAGCAACCTGGTGAGAGGGAGCATTCTCAGAGAGTGGGAGGGTTCTGGCAGAAGATCAAGAGGAGTTTCCTTTCTGTGGATTTGGCTGCCTGGAACCCCTTGCAGCTTTGGGGAACAAAATAGCTGGCTTGAAGTGGCACTAGGCTGAGGGGACTGGCAGATCTGCTGAAGAAGGTTGATTTACCTAGCTGCCCAGGGATATGCCCCAACTCCCACCTGCAACCCGGTGAGAGGGAGCATTCTCTGAAAGTGGGAGGGATCTGAAAGAAAGTGGAGAGGGATTTCCTTTCTGTGGATTTGGCTGTCTGGACCCCCTCATAGCTTTGGGGAGCAAATAAGCTGGCTTGAAGCATCACCAGGCTGATGGGAGAGGTGAATCTGCTGAGGAAGCCTGATTTACCCAACAGCCGGGTGACACTGAGGTTTTGCTTTAGAGGGGCCAGAGGCAGCCAATTTTATTGTTCTGCATGACAACCATCAGAGCTTCAGCGTCCCTGGGGAGGCCAGGAAGTGGGAAGTGCTTGATTAGTTTCCACCAGCCTATTTAGGGTCCCCTTGGTGAAGGGGGTGGTCTAGAAGAGGACTTCTTTT
>JAQZBX010081077.1:0-13722 GCA_029593785.1 Cabassous unicinctus | reverse complement strand
TTATTATTGAAATAATGAAAATGCTCTAATAAGGATTGAAGTGATGAATGCACAACTATGTGATTATGCCAAATACCATTGATTGTACACTTTGGATGAATTGTATGTTTTATTAACATGTATCAATATTTGTTGAAAAAAACTGATTTGTTTAAAAAAAAAAAAAAAACTACACCCAGTGATAAAGTGGGATTTATCCCTGGTATGCAAGGTTGGTTAAACATAAAAAAATCAATTTATATAATGCATTCCATTAAAACAATGAAGGAAAAAAACACATAGTCATCTCAATTGATGCAGAAACGCATTTGACAGTACCCAGAACCAGTCTTTGATTAAAACACACACACACACACTTAGAACACTAGGAATAGATGGAATCCTCCTCAAAATGATAAAGAGTTTATCAGAAAAGCCCACAGCTAACAGCCTGCTTAGTGGTGCAAGACTAAAGCTTCTCCTCTAAGATCAGAAACAAGTCAAGGATGCCCATTGTAATCACTTTTATTCAAGATAGTACTGGAAGTTCTTGTCAGAGCAATTGGGCAAGAAAAATAAATAAAAGGCATCCAAATTGGAAAGGAAGAAGCAAAACTTTTCCTATTTGCAGATGACATGATCCTATACACAGAAAATCCTGAAAAATCTACAACAAAGCTCCTAGAGCTAATAAATGAATTGAGCAAAGTGATGGAGTACAAGATCAACAGCCAGAAATCAGTTTTGTTTCTATACACAAGCAATGAACAATCTGAAGTAGAAATCAAGAAAAGTTTTCCATTCACAATAGCAATTAAAATAATCAAATATCTAGGAATAAATCTAACCAAAGATATAAAGGACTTATACACAGTTAACTCCAAAACACTGCTAAAAGTAATCAAAGAAGATGAAATAATTAGAAGGACATTTCATGTTCGTGAATTGGAAGACTAAAGATCATTAAAAACAATCCCACCTCTAGCAATTTATGGACTCAATACAATCCAAATTGAAATTCCAACAACCTTCTTTGCAGAAAATGGAAGATTCAATAAATCAGATTTACATGGAAGAATAAGGGGCCCCAAATAGCTAAAGCCATCTTAAAAAAGAATGAAGTTGGAGGACTTACACTTTCTGATTTTAAAATTTATTAAAAGCCACAGTAATAAAAAGGAAAACATCATACTGAAACAAGGACCAGACATATAGACCAATGTAATCTAACTAAAATCTCAGAAATCAACCTTCACATTTATGAGCAACTGATTTTTGAAAAGGGATCAAAGAGCACTCATTTGGGAAAGAATAGTCTCTTCAACAAATGGTGCTGGGAAAAAATGGATCTACATTTGCATGCAAAAAAGAAGGAGGACCCCTACTACCACCATATACACAAATCAACACAACATGGATCAAAGACCTTAATAGAAGAGCTAGAAGTACGAAACTTCTAGAAGAAAGCATTGGGAAACAACTTCAGGAGCTTATGTTAAGCAATGGTTTCTTAGACTTTGCATCCAAGCATAAGCAACAAAAGAAAAAAATCAATAAATGGGACTTAATCAAAATTAAAAGTGTTTTCAAATCTAAGAACTTTATCATGAAAGTAAAATAACAACCTACACAATGGGAGAAAGTATTTAGAATCCACATATCCAATAATTGATTAATATCCAGAGTATATAAAAAAATCCTTCAGCTTAGCAACAAAAAGACAGACAACTCAAATAAAAATGTACAAAAGACTTGAATAGACAGCTCTCCAAAGAAGATATACAAATTTCCAGAAAGAACATGTAAAGATGTCCAATAGCATGAGCTATCAGGGAAATGCAAAAATCAAAACCACAAAGAGATAACATTTCACCCCATGAGAATGGATACTATTAAAAAGCAGACAATAGCAAGTGTTGAAGAGGATGCAGAGAAATAGGAACACTCATTCATTTTCACTCATGCTAGTGGCAATTTTAAATGTTGCAGCCATTTAAACCAAGACAGTTTGGTGGTTATGCAGAAAGCTAAATATAGAGCTACCATATGACCCAGCAATCAGATTACTAGATATATACCCAAAAAAGTTAAAACTGGATACTCAAATAAATATTTTCACACCAATGTTCGTAATGGCATTATTCACAATTGCCAAAAGATGGCAGCAACTCAAGTGTCCATCAACTGATGATTGGAAAAATAAAATGTGGTCTATACACACAATGGAATATTATTCAGCCTTCAAAACAGGAATGAGGTCCTGGTAAATGTGAAGCAAGGATGAACCATGAAGACATCAAGTTGGGAGAAATAAGCCAGACACCAAAGGACAAATATTGTATGATCTCACTGATACGACGTAATTGGAATAAGCAAACTTATAGAGTCAGAATATAGAATAAACATTACCAGGGGATGAGGTGGGGATAGGGAATGGGAAGTTGTGGCTTTAAGTGTATATGCCTCTTATTCAGAATGATGGAAATGTTTTGGTGGTAGATGGTGGTGATGCTTAATAGCACTGAAATATATGTCTGAATGTGATCAGAGGGAGAAACATTAGACTGTATACATGGTAACAGAAAACAAATTTTAAAATCCATGGAAGCACACTACACAAACAGTGAATCCTAAGTTAAATCATGAACTATAGTTAATAGTACAATTATAAAAATGTGCTTTCATCAATTGTAACAAATGTTCCACACCATGCAAGGTGTTAATAATATGGTGGTATGTGAGAACCCTGTATTTTATACATGATTGTTTTGTAAACCCATAACTTCTCTAATAAAGAAAAAAAGAAACCAAAAAAAAAAAAAAAAAGCTAAGAAAACTTACCACAAACAAATCTGCACTATGAAAACTGTTAAGTAATTCTTTTCAGACTAAAGGAAAATTATTCATACAGGAATAAACAGAATGAAAATTATCAGATATGGTAAACATTGTGAAGATATAAAATACTAGCTCTTATTACATTTGAATATTTAAGAAGATAACTTGTTCTTTTTTTTAACAAATCAATTTAATTGATACATATTAATAAAACATAAATTCATCCAAATTGTACAATCAACGGTACTCAGTATAAGCACATAGTTGTGCATTCATCACTTCAATCATTTTATTTTATTTTATTACTTTTTTATTTTTCAAAAGATATCTAGATTACATAAATGTTACACAAAAAATATAGGGATTCCCATATGCCCCACTCCCCACACCTCCCACACCCTCTCACATAAACATCCTTCATTAGTGTGGCACATTCATTGCAAATGATAAATGCATCCTGGGGCTTTGCCCTTAAACATGGACCATAGTTCACATTGTAGTCTACATTCTCTCCCACACATTTCTGCATGTTATGTGATAATATAATATGGCCTATATCTGTCATTGCAATGTCACTCAGGATGATTCCCAAGTCCCTAAAAAGCACCCATATCACAACTGTTTTTCCCCCTCCCTGCCCCCAGAGCCTCCAGTGGCCACTGGCTCCACATCAATGTGTCTATTGACTATTGACTAGAGTCCACTCTAGTGCATAGCTCTTCCCCCAATCCTAAGGATTCTGTGATGGTGATGTCCACTCCACCTCCAACTGAGAGGGCTTATATCTCATGGGGAAAATGGATGAGACTATCCTGCCTGCAGCTGCAGACTCTCTCCGTTCCCTGGGATGGCCGTCGTCCATCATCATCTCCCTGCAAGTTGCCCTGGGTGAGTTCAATGAGCTATAGAGTAGGTGTTGCAACTCCACCAAGGTTCCAGGCCCAGCTGGCACATGGACAGCCCAAAGACTCGAGTCTATGGACATACATCTACAAACTCCAGCACCAAATATAGGTTTAAATAGAAGAGACAGATGAGCCATGTGCAAGGAAGACTTAATTGAGTCCAACACTGCCTCTCTCAGTTAGGACAAACTCCAAAGTATGGCCTACTGGCAAGGTACCAAACTCCAGAGCTATCCACCTGACCATAGGATCTGGGTGTCTCCAGAGCCCTGTATCCACTTTGGAAGTCTATGAGATCCTGCTGAGATGTAAGTAAGCATTGCCTCTGGGATGACCCCCCAACTCACTTTGAAGTCTCTTAGCCATAAAAACTCATTTGTCTTTACCTTTTCCCCCTTTTATTCGAGGACTTTTTTCAGTTGTATTGCTAGTTGGTGCTTGGTAGCAATCCCTTGGTGCCAGGGATGCTCATCTCTGGGAGTCATGTCCCATGGGGGAAGGTAATGCATTTATATGCTGAGTTTGGCTTAGAGAGAGGCCACATTTAAGCAACAAGGAGGCTCTCAGGAGGCAACCTTTAGGCACCCCATTACAATAGGCTAAGTTTCAATTTCAAGAGCAAAGGCTCACAGCATAGTCATCAATATCAAGGGCCCATCAGTGGATCATCCTCCTTCACCATTCATTGCCCCTGCACTTGGGGGACTGTTGCTGCTCCCTTAGAGAATGTGGCAGAGCTCTCCAGGATGGGATTTCAGTATTCTCCCAGTTATTGTGTGAGTCTCCACCCACTGTGACAATGCCCCATGAACATTTGAATATTTTCATTTGCCTTATATGTATGCTCAGGTTAACTTCCTCCCATACATCCCCCATCACTGACACCCCACACCAATGATCCTCCCCCATTCCAGTTGCAACCCTTCCGTGACGCAAAGCTTCTTCAAAAATGAAGTCATTACAATAGCCAAATACAATTAATAGGAAAATGAAACAATAATGATAAGTTTAAATATAAGAAATAAAATACATTAAATTTTTAAAAAATAAAAATAAAATTAAAAGATTGGAATATTAAAAAATTGAAAAAAATTAAAAAAAAATTTTTTTTGGCATTTTGCCTTTCATCACTGCAGTATCTGGTGTCCTGTCTGTGCTGTGGAACCTTCCCCCACTCATTCCCCAGTGTCTCACTATTTTTCATTTTGTTTTCAAAGAAGTTTTAGGTCACAGCAAAGTCACACACAGAATACAGGAGAATCTCATATACCCAACATCCTCCCCCTTTCCTCCCTCCCCATATTAGTACCTTTTTATATGTGGGTGGTACCTTTGTTATAACTGATATATAAACAGTGAAACATAGCTACTGAACATGGTCAATGGCTTATATTATGGCTTACATTTTAGACCTTACACTTTTATAAATTTTGATGGTATTTACCATGTCCTGTGTCCATCATTGTAAGATCATGTAGAATATTTCCACTGCCCACTAAAAACCCCCTGTTCGATCTATTCTATTCCGCTCCCCACTCCCCTAGGGGCCTATGGTGACCCCCTGGCTCCACTCCTTGGATGACAAGATTCATAGTTACATGCAACAAGACTGAGGTCTTGATACACTGGTTTTGTCCTCCCCTATTAGGGACCACCTATGCTCTCGAGAGACTCCCGCCTGTCTATTTGTGAACAAATAGGTCCTACCAAGGATGGGAGTCCAACTCCTTCCCATGCATTGTGTAGGTCTCCACCTACTGATACAACACATTATGACAGAATAATCACCCACACACCTCCTAGAAACCTACTCCAGGTGTGCCCTGTCCTGAATGTGACCCATCCAACAACCTAAACCAGTAACCCTTCCTTCTCATATTGCCATAAGATCATTCCCAAATTTATGCTTTCAACCACATACCTGCAAATACCCAGTGTTCACCTGGTCCCTCTCCCAGCCCTCCCCCCAGTACCCTGGACCTTCCAAACCATCGTACCCAATCTACCCACTTGTTAAACCTGCACCACCCAACCCAATTGTATCACTACCCTCCTGTCATATCCCTTAATTACGCAACTACACACTTTCACCTTACCATAGATTTCGTCCATATGGGTGTTGGCTCACAACCTTCTTCTCCTTTTCTATTTCTTATAAACCTATCTTCCAGACAGTAGCTCTCTGAGTCTGCTCAATTTGCTTAATTCGTATCAGTGAAGTCATGTACTGTTCACCTTTCAATGCCTGAGCACGAGTAATGAAAGAAAAAAATAGATAAATAGGACTCCTCAAAATTAAAAACTTTTGCACCTCAAAAGACATTATCAAGAAAGTAAAAAGGCAGCCTATCCAAAGGGAGAAAATATTTGGCAACTATATATCTGATAGGAGCCTAATATCCTGCATATATAAAGAAATTCTACACCTCGAAAATAAAAAAGACAAACAACCCATTTAAAAAATGGTCAAGTGACCTGAAAACACACTTCTCCAAGGAAGAAATACAAATGGGTAAAAAGCACATGAAAAGATGCTCAACATCACTAGCTATTAGGGAAATGAAAATCAAAACTACAATGAGATACCATCCTTCAATCATTAGCCTGGCAGTTATTAAAAAAATAGCAGACTATAAGTGTTGGAAAGGATGTGGAGGAATGGGAACCCTCATCCACTGCTGGTAGGAATGTAGAATGGTCCAGACATTGTGGAGGCTAGTTTGGTGTTTCCTCAAAAAACTTACTATAGACTTCCATATGATCCAGCAATCCCACTGCTGGGTTATACCCAGAAGAATTGAAAGCAAAGACACAAGCAGATATATGCACATCAATGTTCATAGCAGCATTATTCACTATTGCCAAAAGTTGGAATCAGCCCAGGTGCCCACCAACAGAGGAATGGATAAACAAAATGTGGTACATACATACAATGGAATATTACTCAGCTGTAAGAAGGAATAAAGTGCTAACACACCAGATAACATGGATGAATCTTGAGGACCTTATGTTGAGTGAAAAGCAAGCCAGGCATTGATGGGTGAACGGTATATAACTTGTTCTTTAAAGCAATAAAAAATTTAATGTATTTTATGCGTTTTTACACATGTAGAACTAAAGTATATGATGACCATAACAAACAAGAAAGAAATCTGTTCTAAGTTTCTTATGTATATAATTATATAGTAATAATTAAAAGGAATCATGTTAACCTAAGATGCTTATAGGAGATCTTAGGAGACAATAAAAAATTTAAAAATAAAAGAGATATATTAACTAGTTTGATATATGAGATAAAATTGCATAATATAAAATGAACAATTAATTGAAAAAGTAGAAAATAGGAAAAGAAAATGAGCCAAGAACAAGTGGAACTAAAAGAAAATCAATAGCAAAATTGTAGACTTAGAATCAAACATATTACTAATGATTGAAAGCCAATGGACGTAAAACACTAAAATGTAAATATTCTAAGAAAGAAGAGAACCAATCTAAATACTGTCTAAAAGAAACTCTTCAATAAATGTAAAGATACAAATAGGTAAAAAGGAAAAGTATGGAAACAATATACCTTACAGGGCAAATGAAAACTGAATTAACTATATTAATATCAGAGAAAAACAATTCCAGAAGCAGAGATAATGTCAGGAATTAACCTTGAAAAGAAATACTTAGTAGTGTTCCAACTAGAAAATGGAAATTGGATTGGGAATAGGTAAGGAAGCTTTCTATTCCTTTCTTGTAAGCCTTTCTTACTCTTTGATTCTTTCTGATTATGGTCATGTATTACATTAATAAAAATAAAAATAACTCAAAAACACATAAATTACAGTTTACAAATAGAAATTTAGAGCATAATCATAATACAGGCAAACCTCTTTTTATTGTCCTTCACTTGATTGTCATTTGCAGATATTGCATTTTTTACAAATTGAACGTTTGCATTGAGCAAATCTATAGGTACCATTTTTCCAACAGCATGTGCTCATTTCGTGTCTCTGTCATATTGGTAATTCTAGCAATATTCCACGTATTTCACATATTTTCATTATCATTATATCTGTTAGGGTGATGTGTGATCTTTGATGTTACTATTGTAATTTGGGGGTACCACGAAGCCCACCCACATAAGATGGCAAACTTAATCGATAAATGTGTGTGTTCAGATTGTGCAACTGAACAACCATCCTTGTCTTTCACCTCAAACTACTAGTAGAAATATGGATATTAAAGGCACTGCTGTTGAGTGCTCAGAAAGAAATAAGGAGCATGTCTTTGAAGGCTGGAGGAAAATGGATTCTTGTTATATACTGCAGCAAGTTTGGTGGAATTGTATTTTACAGTTATATCAAAAGAACTTGTAAGTGATGATGAACTTAGATATTTACCTGAGTATATTTCCAAGCAAAGAATTGATGGTAGGTGCTGTTTTTTTCTTGCTGTTTATAGAAAATGTGGAAGGAAAGAGAGATTGAGGGAAAAACTGTTAAGCAAAAACGAACCAGAACTTGGTGATTCAGGAATTTCTTAGCCTATATAAACAGTAAAAGCACAATAAAACCAGAAGATTAACTGTCAGTGTAGGGTACTCTAGAGAGACAGCAAGGGTGCAGGTGGGCAGTCTTTTGCAAGGGCCTGGAAAGGATAAAAATATCAACAAATTCCATCTAACAAAGGGCTCTTTGTATAGATTATGCATCTGACTCATGGATCTCCTCAGCTATCATGGAAGAATCAGGAATAGAGATGAAATTATCAAGGAAAGGTCGGTGGAAGAATCTCTTGTCTAATGGAATGAATCCCTGAGACATAATTGAAGACCCACAAGGTTCCTGAGAATTCTATACCAGCAGAAACACTACCAGGTTGGATTGAAATGTACAGAGAGAGCATGTAAATAAGAAAGCTGTGAGATTTCCAAAATTCTATAGGAAGGAAAGAGCCTGATAAAGCTATTCAGCTGTACACATGTGCTACTCTATATGAAAAAGGTAGAATGACTCTGAGAGTTGATCTGCAGGCCCAGAGAGCAGAGCCTTAAACCACAGAATGTTATTCCCAGGCCTTACAACCAAATGGAGTTTGTTACATCAGATTGTGAAATTTCTTGGGACTGGTGACTCTATTTTCCTCCCATTTTCTCCATTTTTCAATGGGGATATCTGTAACTGTTAACCCATGTCTGTCTCACAAGTGCATTTTTGAAATAGAGAACTTGTTTTCTAGTTTAACAGTTCCAGAGATAAGAAATTTTGTCCCAGGATGGATACTCAGCAACTCATCCAAACCTAATTTAGATCATTTAAATGATGAGATTTGGGACTTTTGATGAGACTTACATGAGATTTTAGAGTTGAATTGAATGTATAATGAATTGAGACTTTTGTGGACCCTTATGGGTTGAATTGTGTCCTCCAAAAAGAAATGTTGAAACTCTAAACTCCAGGAACTGTGAAAGTGACCTTATTTGAAACTAAGGTCATTGCAGATGGAGATGGAATTTGTTAAGTTAAAGTGAGTCCATATTGAAGTAGGGTGGGCCCTTAAACCGATATGACTGCTGTCATTACAGGAAGGGGAAAAGAGATGCAGACAAGACACACAGAGAAGATGACCATGTGATGATGGAAGCAGAGACTGAAGTGTTGCAAGTTAAGGTGTGCCAAAGATTGCCAGCAAACCACCAGAAACTAGGAAGAAGCAAGGAAGGATTCTCCCCTATGTATTTCAGAGGAAGTTTGGCTTTGATAACACCTTGATTTCAGACTTCTAGCCTCCAGAACTGTGAGAGAATAAAAGTGTGTTGGTTTAAGTCACCCAGTGTGTGGTCCTTTGTTATGACAGCCCTAGGTAACAAGCATTGTCACGTTGGACTGATAGGAATCTTTGGGGGCCAGGAGGCAGAGGGTGGTAAATTGAGTGATGCCTCCTCAAATATGTCCATGTCCTAATCCATGGAACTAATGAGCATTATACCTTACATGGCAAAAGGGCCTTTGCAGCTGTGTTTCAGTAAGGATCATGACATGGGAGATTATCCTGAAGTATCCACGTGGGCCCAATGTAACCACAGGGGTTCTTATAAGAGAAAAGCAGGAGCGTCAGAGCAAAGAGAGGAGCATAATGATGGAAGCAGAGGTCAGACACACAGAGAGAGAGAGATGAAGACATAAGCTGTTGGTTTTAAAGATAGAGAAAGAGGCCAGAACCCAAGGGAAGCAGGTTGCCTTTACAAGCTGGAAAATATAAGGAAATTGATTCTTTCCTGTAGCTTCTAGAAGGAACACAGCACTGCTGACATCCTGATTTTGGGTCTGACCTCCAGAACTGTAAGATAATAAATTTATATTGTTTTGACCTATGCATTTGTTGTAATTTGTTATAGAAGCAACAGGAAACTAATATAGTCCCTTAAAAAAAGATGACTCAACTCATTTTTAGAGCAATGTCAAATAAAACTAAAAAGAGATAATAATTCTCAGCAATGACATTGTCAATATTCCCAAAGATTGACAACATAAATTTATATAAAGGCTGTAGGGAAACAGATGCTCTCACGCATTGCCACTATGAGTGCAAAATAGAGCAATTCCTATGGAGAAAAATATGGCAATATTTACAATATTACAAACTAATTTCTTTTCCCCAACTCTGTCTGTGAAAAAATTTAAAACAATGACACCCCAGTAATAGCGCAAAATTGCACAAATTTACTAAAAGTCATCAAAGTGTTTACTCAGTTTTAGATTCCAACGATTAGTCCACATTTAAGAGACCATGCTTCTTTGGCAAAATGGTTAATTCCAGGAGTAAGGCAGCTAAAGAAGAGTGGAGGGCTATTTTTCTCCTACCAGAAAACAATTAAGCATTTAAAGACTTTTTAAAAAATCATATCAGGAAAAACAACAAGGGAGAGATTTCCATTTATTAAATATGGTTTTATTTAAACACCAATAAGTATAACTTTGACAGTTAATGTTCCAATTCTTACTCTGAAAATTGGTGTTGAAAGAAACAGAATTAAGCATTTATCCTTGCTTTACATTAGGAACTGTAGTCTAGGTAACCAATTAACCCCTATTGATAAAAGGAACCTCTTTAATAAAAAAAAGGCCAACTAATCAAGAATGATAAAATTAGAAAATTCTCATTTGCCATTTTAACAAAATAATTGTTTCAGGCCATCCTCATGTTACAAGGTGAAATGTTGATTGAATAATTACATATAGACATCAAAATATTAACCCATAGACTACCTGTTAGCTGCTCAAGAATCTTCTTTATTGACTATGTAGAAAAGTGGTTTTTAACATGGATCAAATTCTTAGATAAAATCTTTAGTTTCTAGGAAATCTACAATCTGGAAATAAACAGAAAAATCTAGAATGTGGGACGTCTTCAATTAGTCAATGACATTAAAAAAGAGGGGTGGACAATTGAAGGTGGAAAGAGAGTTAAGAGATACAGTGATCAAATGAAATACGTGATTCTTGAATGGATCAGGACTACAATTGTCATAATTTTAAAAGACATTAAATAAACAACAGATAACATTTTAACATGATCATACTATATTTGATTATTATTGAATCCTAATCATACATATTTTTTAAAACTTTGATTGAACTAAACTTCACAACCCATAAAATTTAACTACTGTTAAGTAAAGAGTTTGATGGCTTATAGTAGATTTGTGCAATTTTGCAAACCTAAACACAATTCAATTTTGAACATTTCTATCACTCCAAAAATCTGCTGTGCACAGTCTTGTCATAACCTGTTCCCACTCTAAGAAATCAAAGATTAACTTTCTCCATCTGTAAGTTTGGATTTACCACAAAGTTCATATTGAAACATCTAATATGTAGACATTAGAAAATTGTATTTTTAAACCTTTATGTGTTATAGCATGTATTGGCAGTTCATTATTTTTTTCTTTGCATAGTATTCTATTGAATGGCTATACCACATTTTGTTTATCAATTCATCATTGGATGGACATTTGGATTGTTTCAATTTCTTAGCTATTATGAATATCAGGAACATTTAAGCACAAATCTTGGTGTATGCATATGTTTTTATTCTCTTGGTAGTTAGTGGAAGAGCTGTGTTATATGGTAGATTTGGATACACACACACACACACACACACACACACACAGCCAAACAGTTTTCCAAAGTAGCAGTGCCATTTTACTTTTCCACAAGCATTGTATGAAGATATAGTTTCCCCAAAACTTTATGAGAATTTGGTATTTTAAACTTTTGGGTTACAGCAAATCTAGTGCGTATGGAGTGGCATATCATCATCTCATTGATTTCTTTGTCTTTCTAATACTGAGTGGTCAAGTTTCTTTACACATTTTGTATTCTAGTCCTTTTTGAATATATGCTTTCTAATATTTTATCCCAGTTTGAGGTGGGTTATTACATGTTTTAAAAAGTCATCTACTGAAGAGCAAAAGTTTTTTTGTGAGTGTTATTTTGTTTTGCTTTATTATATAATATTGATTGCATTAGCTTCCTATTGCTGCTATAACAAATTAGAACCAGCTTAAACAACATGCATTTACTATCACACAGTTCTGGTGGTCTGCAGACACCAAATTTAGGTGTCAACAGTGCTATGTTTCTTCTAGAGGCTATAAGGGAGAATGTATTTCCTTACCTTTTCCAGCTTCTAAAGGCAAGCTGCTTCTCTTGGATTTTGGCCTCTTTCTCTATCTTCAAAGTTGACAGTTTAGATCTTCATATTCTCTCTCTCACACACACACACTCTCTTTCTCACTCTCTCTCTCTCTGTCTGACCTCTGCTTCCATCATCATGCTTCTTCTCTTTGCTCTGATCCTTCTGCCTTTCTCTTATAAGAACCCTTGTGATTATATTGGGCCCACATGGATAATCCAGGATACTCTCCCATTTTTATGATCCTTAGCTTAACCACAGTTGCAAAGTCTCTTTGGCCATGTAAGTTTACATATTCATTGGTTCCATGGATTAGACATGGACATATTTGGGAGGCCCTGATTCCCACAATAATGGGGTACTATCACAGGGCCGTTTGTAATTTTTTAAAAGTGTGCATGCACTTGTTTGTGTCTTTTTGTTCATGTCTTTTTGACCTTTTTAACAGATTTTTACCCCACTTTTATATACTGGGGTTAGCCATTATTTGTATGTGTGTGATAGAGGTAACAATTACTTTTCCTAGTCTGTCACTGGAAATAGATGATTTTGGCCATTTAAGTTTCACTTTTTGAAGAATAAGATTCATAGTTACTTGTAATAATATTGAGGACTTGACATATTGGTCCATTTTCTTTTATTAGGCACTGCCTATGTTCTCAAGAGACTCTTGCCCCTCTATTTGAGAACAAAACAGGACTCCCTAGGATGGCCGTTTAATATTTTCTTGTTAATTGTATGGGTCTTCACCCACTGATATAACACACTAGGAGAAGATGAACGCATTCATATTCCAGAGAAGCCTGCTCCAGGTGCACCCTGTCCTGTATGCAGCCCGCCTCCCTCCCCCATCCAACACCTGTACCAGTAATCCTCCCATGACATATTTGCCAAAAGAACATTCCCAACATTGTAGTTTTAACCACAGACCTTCAAATCCCCAGAATTCACCTGTATTTACCTTAAAGCTGAATGATTCTACTCTATTAAAGCCATATTGGAGTCAATATATCTTTTCAATATGTATCAGTAAGTTTTATTTTTATCAGACAAAATTTCTTCACTTTTATCTTTCAATATTTTATCTTCAATATTATTTTCTTTGAGGCATTCTAGTATAAATGTTGCACAAATTCTCTATCTAACTTCCACATCTACCAGTTTTTAAAATAATTTTTGACCCATTTGCTTTTCACTGCCTTTGATTGCTTTGTTTCTAATTTCTATGATGTTATTGTTATATTGGTAGTGATTAATTTCTCTCATTTTCTTTCTAATTTTACCTTCATTGCTGGGCTAGTCTTTTTTTTTTTTT
>JAQZBX010081076.1:0-13726 GCA_029593785.1 Cabassous unicinctus | reverse complement strand
GAGACAACATAGAAACATATAAATGGCAGCCACCCCCTCTCTTTTTTTACTATACCCCCTTGGATCCTGGGTGGGTGGGGGGTACTATAAGGAGCATCTTGGGGACAACAGGAGAAAAAGGAAAACGGATGCTGTTATCTAATGTTATTGAGTCCATGCCAAATGTCAGGGTTTGGTCATGGCACTGTGCTTGCTGGTGTTGAGAGAAGGCCATTGTTCTTGAGAGACAGATGCTCAAGTTTGTAGGGGTGAAGGGACGTGAGGTCTGCAACTCCTAAAAATGGTCCAAAAAATAGTGATGTGACATGGGTGTGGTGGGGGGGGGCAAAGAAAGACTGGGGAAGCAAATACGGTGGTTTGTTGACAGGTTGGGGAGTCTGGGTGAAGGTCATACAGGAGTTCTATCAGTTTGAAATTATTTTGAAATAAAACGTTTTTAAGCGTGATGGGCAGCCTCCGGAGGGTTTCAGCCTGGAGAGGGACCTGATGAGATTCGTGTTTCTGGAATGTCCCTCCCCGGCACCTAATGTGGCGGCCAGCCTGAAGGAGGCACTTCCAGCTGCTGAACGAAGCCTGGGTGGATGGGGCGATGGGCAGGCGAGGGCTCAGGACGGCGCTGTATGGGAACTACAGGGACTGGCTGAGGACCACGTCTGTGAGGGGAGAGAGGGGGAGGGCGTGAGGGCGTGTGGAATAAGGGAAGAGGGACTCCAAAAGGGGTGGGTAAATGGGAAGAGGATGTGGGGGCTCGAGCACATAAGAGGGGGTCAAGCTGAGGAGGGGTGGGAGGTCATTATGTTCGGGAGCATCTGGAACGTGCCAGGCACCTGGAGCCTGTGGCTGGAGACTTGAGTCTCTGTCAGTCACTCCAGGGACTTAAAAGGCTTCTGGTCACGGCAGGTGCCCAGGAGGCCCTGGAGGAGACGGGAAAGATGGTCTCTGGTCAGAACCCTCACCAGCTCTGACCTCCCAGCAGGATGGACGGCAAGCGGCGACCAGGCCCGGAGCCTGGGGTGCCCCCAAAGCGGGCCCGTGGGGGCCTGTGGGACGAGGATGAGGCACCTCGGCCATCCCAGTTTGAGGAGGAGCTGGCGCTGATGGAGGAGATGGAGGCGGAGCACAGGCTGCAGGAGCAGGAGGAAGAGGAGCTGCGCTCGGCCCTGGAGGGGGCTGCAGACGGTGAGGCTTGGCGCGGGCCCCTGCGCCCCTGTCTTGTCTCTGACCAGCTGCATAGCTGAGCTGTAACCTGTCACCTGTGGCCCCACTCTGGTTCCACAGGGGGGCCGCCCCATGCCAGTAGGTGAACTCTGCTACCTGTAACCTCCATTTTGGTCCCCGATCCGTGTCCCGACGCTCTTGCGAGTCCCCTGCCTGCACAGACCACTTTCACCTGACTGCGCTCTTGCAGGTCGGGGGTTGGGACGGAAGGTAGGCAGTGTTTCTGAGGGAGGAGCGTGACTCACTGTGGCCCCGCTTCCCTCTCCCCACCCAGGCCACTTCTCTCCATCAGACATAGATCCCCGCTGGCTTCGGCCTGCCCTGCCCTCCCTGGACCCCCGGGAGGAGCCTCTCATCTTCCAGCAGTTGGAGATCGACCACTATGTGGGTGAATTTGCGGGTAGGCACAGCTTGGGGGGTGGGCTCCTCGGGCAGGGGTGTCATGGACACAGGTGGTCCCAGCCCTGTGATCAGGGATTGTGAAAAGAGGAGGGACGGGGCGGGGGTGCCCATGGGGACAGTCAGGGACGCGGGGAAGAGTGGTCTAGGCTGTTGTCTGGGGGGCTGGAGCATCTTCCAGCTGAGGCCTGCAGGTGGGAAGCTCTTGCCCCTTGCAGAGTGGAGGGATGTGGGTTTTGGCCACCCACACATCCAGACAGCCGTGCTCCTGTCACCCACCCATCCTTCCAGTCAGTTAGGAACCCCTGGGTGCCTGTGTTGAGCCAGGCCTTAGTCCAGACACACAGGTCCCTTCTCTCAAAGGCTCACTTTCTGGAAGGAGAGACGGGATATAAAGTATAAGGTGGGGGTGATGGTTGTGGAATAGCGTCAAACAGGGTGGGGCGGGCCCGGCTCCACATCACGGGGCTCAGGGGAGGTCTCTGAGGAAGTGACAAGGAGCTGAGGGGGTATCTGGGAAAGGAGGGGGGCAGGGCAGAGGGTCTTGAGGGTAGATCTGGTGTGTTTAGGAAATAACCAGGAGGAGACCAGTGTGGCAGGAACAGGGGAGCCAGGAGTGAGGCTCAAGGATGATGGCAGGAAGGCCATGGGGAGCTGGTTGGCTGAGGCAAAGACTTAGGTTCTCACTGAAGCAAGCCGGCAGTGCTTGGCACCCAAGAGCCACGGAGAGACCTGCTCCAGCTTGTGTTCAAAGGCTCCCTCTGTACGAGAATGAAGACACACTACAGACTTGGAGAAAATATTTGCAAGCTACTTATCTGACGAAGGATTGTGAAAATATAAAGAACACTCAAAACTCAGCAGTGAGACAACACGTAGCCCAACTTAAAAATGGGCAAAAGACTTCATCAAAACGGCTGTAAGGATGGCAGATAAGCACATGAGGAGCTGTTCAGTGTCATTTCCTATTAGAGAAATGCAAATTAGAAGCACAGTGAGGTCCAGGCCTGTAAAGATGGCAGAGGGAGACACTTCAGGGCTCCAGAAAATGGTTAGAACTTTAGTAACAGGGCGAGCGCTGAATTAAGAAAAAGCCTTATTAAAAGCTAGGGAATCTCATGGCATGCAGGCTGGCCCCTCCTCCACCCCTAACGGGCTTAGCACAGAGCCAGGCCGCCTCCCGGTACTGGTCCCTGGTCCCGGTTCCAGAGGGAGCAGAGTAACCCTTGTGCACATACGAGACATTTCTATCTGGCCCGGTCTGTCTGGTGGTGGCCTGAGGGACTCACTGTCCCAGAACTTGCCCTGTGTGTAGAAGGAAGCTCACTCTTCCTACAGAACACTGCGGGAGAGCAGTCAGGTAGCTGCCTGGGCCAGGGATTGCTGGCTGTAGGACAAGGAGTGCAGTGCCTAGGACTGTGAGGAAACTGTTTTCTATGGGTGGGGGAGGAACGGGCAAATTCCCAGGGCCACGGGCATGCCAAAGACGAGATGCACGTGCAAAAAGGACCAGGCTGGTGCCTGCTTGCGCTTTGGCCTGGAGCTGTTCTCTAAATTCACTGTATGGAGGAGCACGTGCACAGGTCAATCTGCCTCAACTGGGAAAGGTGTTTTCTTTGTTTCCTTCTCTTTTTTTTTTATTAGCTCCTGGCATTCAAGGAAAGATCAGACCTAACACTAGCTGGTTGCAAGCTTAAGGAACAAATGCTGGAGAGTGTAAATTCTGCGATAACATGTTAAAATATCAAAATGTCCAGGTTTCAACCAAAGAATACAAAACATACAAGGTAACAGGAAGCAGTGGCCAAGGCAAAGGAGAAAATTTAAGCAGAAGAAACCACCAGCGAGAAGGAGACCTGGGACTTACCAGGCAAAGACTCTGAAAGAATGGTCCTAAGTAAGCTCAGTGAGCTAAAGGAAAACATGGACAAAGAACTGACGGAAATTGGGAAGATGATAGGTGAACACAAAGGGAATATCAGTAAAGAGAAGGAAATTATGAAAAGGAACCAAGCAGAGCTGAAGACCATAGTAGCAGCAATTTAAAATTCCCTGGAGGGGTTCAAAGCAGATTGGAGCTGGCAGAAAGAAGAATCAGTGAACTTTAATTGAAATCATTCCATCTGAGGAGCAGAAAGATGAAGTGAACAGAGCCTGAGGAGCCTGTGGAACACCAAGTGTACCAAGATCGCATCGTGGGAGTCCCAGAAGGAGAAGGAAGAGAGAAAGGGGCAGAGAGAACATTCAAGAAGATAATGGCCAAAAACTTCCCAAATCTAATAAAAGACACGAGTATACTCATCCAAGACGCACAACAAACTCCAGACAGGATAAACCCAAATAGACCCATACTGTAGCGTATTATAATCAGACAGTCAAATACCAAAGATAAAACAGAATTCTGAAAGCTGCAAGAGAGAAGCGGTATGTCACATACAAGGAATCGTCAATAAGGTCAAGTGTCAATTTCTCGTTGGAAACCATGGAGAAAAGAAGGCAGAGGCAGTGGGATGATATCTTTAAAGTGCTGAAAGCAAAAAATTGCCACCCAAGAATTCTTTATCCAGCAGAACTGTCTTTCAAAACTGAGGGAGAGAGGGAGACACT
This sequence comes from Cabassous unicinctus, assembly GCA_029593785.1. Classification (NCBI taxonomy): domain Eukaryota; kingdom Metazoa; phylum Chordata; class Mammalia; order Cingulata; family Chlamyphoridae; genus Cabassous; species Cabassous unicinctus. Next base: position 9,502 of record JAQZBX010081076.1, on the reverse strand, counting down.
CCCAGATGAAAGCTGCGGGAGTTGTCAGCACTAGGCCTGCCCTACAAGAGGGCCTGAAGGAGGTCTGCAGGTCGGAAGCAAAGGCCAGTAGGCAGTCGATCGAAGCCGCACGAAGCACTAAAGGTCTCTGGTGAAGGTAATGGTAATGCCATGGGTAAATATAAATGCCAGCACAGTGGAGTTTTGGTGTATAACTCCGCTTTTTACTTCCTACAGGATCTCAGAGGCAAATGCATAAAATGTAATGACAAGTCAGTGGCTTTAGACTCATGATGTTTAAACATGTAATTTGTGACCAGCATTTCATGGCGATAGGGGATGGAGGGGTATAGGAACATAGCTTGTGTGCACTGTTGGAATGAAATGGCAGCAAATGGAATCGTTAGAGATTTAGGGTGTTGAATTTAAGCCCCATGGTAACTGCAGAGAAAATATTGGAGAAGACGCAAGCTCTTAAAGACAGAAGTTGGAGTGTGGGGGAAAGGGGAGCTAGTGCGTCGCAGGCGCAGGGCTTGCGTGGGCAGGTGGGAAGATTGCAGTGATGCAGGTGGTGAGGGCACCACAGCAGGCGCAGGTGTTGATCCCGCTGAGCAGGATGCTTGCGGGTGGCTGAGAGGGGAAAGCTTATGTTGTATGTATGTCCCCACAATTAAAAAGAAGACAGAGCGACTAACGAGACCGTGGCTATTAAATGCAAGGCGTGCTCCTGGCTGGGATCCAGCAAGGGAGGAGAAAAGCTGCTAAGGGACATTGTTGGGACATAAGAAAAAATTGGAAGTTTAAACTGTAAACTTGTGTCACTGTTGAGTTGCTTGAGCTTGATAGCTGCACTTACGGTAGCTGCACACTGCACGTCCTTGTTCTCAGGAAACCTTCACGGCAGTGTCACGTGTTCAGGGAGTGTGACGTACACAACCTACACTCAAGAGTTCAGAAAATGGATGCATACATAGAATGATATGGCAAATGTGGCCAGAAGTTAAAATCAGGGACTCTTGGTACCTGGGGGTGGGTCATAGGCTAGGGGTATGCTGGAATCCTGATAGGATTCGTATTATTTTTGTGACTCATGCAGATTTGGACCTATTTCACAATAGAAAGCTGAAAAAAAAACCCACAATGAGGTACAACACACACGCATTGACATGCTGACAATACCAGGTGCTGGCGAGGATACCAGGCACCAGAACTCTCGCTCCCCACGGGGGGACTCAGAATGGTGCAGCTCCAGGAAACAGCCTCTCCTTAGACGGAGTTAGACCTCCTCTCACCATACGCCCCAGCAGCCCCACCCCTAGACGGGTACCCCGGAGAAGGAAAGACTAGCTTAAACCAAAACCCGCACACACACGTTCATAGCAGCTCTAGTGAGAATCGCCAAAAACGGGGAGGAGCCCACACGTCCCCCAGCTGGTGAGTGGACGAACACACTGCGTCAGCCCTGGAAAGGCGCTCACGCTGCTTCAGGCAGCCACGTGCTGCGTGAAGGCGGCCGGGTCAGCTTAGGTCCTTTAGGACTCTGCTTAGGGGGCATCCTGGAAAAGCCAGAGCCACTGATGGAGAGCAGGGGTGCCAGGGTGCACGGGGGGCTCGGGGCAGCACGGGGAGGGGGGAGGGTTTGGTGTGGTGATGGCGGGGGGCAGTGCACAAATGTCCCTGCGGGAGCTCAGCACGGTGCATGCGTGCGCACACGCAGGCAGCTTTATACTATTTGAAAGTAAAGAGTTTTACAAATGGCAACAAGAACAACGAAAGGCTCCCTTTGTGGTGAGAAATGAACTGGAGGAGGGTGAGGGTGGGAACGGGGAGACTGCGGGGGAGGGGTGGGGGTGGCGCCGCAGGGCCCAGGGGTGCCCCAGGAATCTTGAGCGCAGTGCCCCTGTCTTCCTGTGGCTGCAGGTCCAGCGCGGCTCCTGCCTGGGGGACCCCCTCCAGCCCTCGGCTCTGTGCCCGTGCTCCGTGCCTTCGGGGTCACCGACGACGGCGTGTCCGTCTGCTGCCACATCCACGGCTTTGCGCCCTATTTCTACACCCCGGCCCCCCCCGGTGAGCGGCCCCTGGAGCCCCCCCTCGCCCATGGCTGCCCGCAGCAGTCCCCGCCCCGTCTCTGATCACCCCCGTCCCCAGGTTTCGGACCCGAGCACCTGGCCGAGCTGCAGCGGGAGCTGAGCACCGCCATCAGCCGGGACCAGCGCGGCGGGAAGGAGCTGGCCGGGCCGCCCGTGCTGGCGGTGGAGCTGTGCACGCGCGAGAGTGAGTGCGCGTCTCCGGGCCCGCGGGTGGGGCTGGGGGGCGCGCACGGGGCCGGTGCCAGCGCCTGTGTCCACAGGCATGTTCGGGTACCACGGGCACGGCCCCGCCGCCTTCCTGCGCATCACGCTGGCCCTGCCGCGCCTGCTGGCGCCCGCCCGCCGCCTGCTGGAGCAGGGCCTCCGCCTGGCCGGCCTCGGCACCCCCAGCTTCGCACCCTACGAGGCCAACGTGGACTTCGAGATCCGGTGTGTGCCCCCACGGTCAGCCCCTGCCTGCCACCCTCAGCCCCCCCACCCCCTGTCAGCCTCCGCCCACTGACCCTTAGCCCCCCAGGTTCATGGTGGACGCAGACATCGTGGGCTGCAACTGGCTGGAGCTGCCCGCTGGCAAATACCACCTGCGGCCTGAGGAGAAGGGGAAGGTGAGGGGCACCCCTGGGCGGGGGTGGGGGTGGGGGACCCGCCCTACTCCCACTGACCTGCCTGGCCCCCAGACGACGCTGTGCCAGCTGGAGGCCGACGTGCTGTGGTCAGACGTGGTCAGCCACCCGCCAGAGGGGCCTTGGCAGCGCATCGCGCCCCTGCGCGTGCTCAGCTTCGACATCGAGTGCGCCGGCCGCAAAGGTGTGTCCGCAGCCTGAGGCTCCTCCCGGGCTCCCCTGTGGGCAGCGCTGAGGCCAGGTGGGCCGGGGAGGGGGAGAGGGAGCAGAAGCCGGGGAGCCCCTGCGCGGCCCCAGTGAAGGCAGGCAGAGAGGGCTGGTGGAGAGGAGGGCCTGCCTTCCTGGCAGCGAGGAGCCGCCTGCGCCTGGAGCCCAGGGGCCAGGGGCTTGAGGGCGTGTTTGGGTCTGGCGTCTGTGTGAAGGTTCAAACTGGAGGAGGTGGGCAGGCGGGGGCGGGGCGAGAGGCCGCTTGGAGGGTGATATGGGGGTGCAGCCCAGTGGTGAGGGGAGGGATCAGGTCCTCCGTGCTCACCCCCTCCACAGGCGTCTTCCCCGAGCCTGAGCGGGACCCCGTCATCCAAATCTGCTCGCTGGGCCTGCGCTGGGGCGAGCCGGAGCCCTTCCTGCGCCTGGCGCTCACCCTGCGGCCCTGTGCGCCCATCCTGGGCGCCAAGGTGCAGAGCTACGAGCGCGAGGACCAGCTGCTCCAGGTGGCTCCCCCAACCCCTGTCCTCAGCCCCGCCCCCTCTGTCCTCGGCCCCACCCCCTCTGGGTCCTTAGTGGGCACCATGACGTACCTGGTCCCTGGATGCTGGACCACCTGCCCATCGTCTGGGATCCCTGTGCATGGGAGGGGGAGGTCCACAGCAGGGGGCACCCAGAGTGACCCCCGTGTGCTCCCCCAGGCCTGGGCGGCCTTCGTCCGCATCATGGATCCTGACGTGATTACTGGCTACAACATCCAGAACTTTGACCTCCCCTACCTCATAGCCCGCGCCCAGACCCTCAAGGTGTGTGTGGGGAGGGGTGCCCCACGCCTCCCCATTCCCTCTCCCCGTGCCTCTGCCCGCTCAGGGCTGGCCCCTCTCCCCATGCACCTTCAGCGCCTGCAGTTCCCCGCCAGCACCTCTCACAGCTGGAAAGCCCTCCTCTGGCCCTGCGCTGCTCGTGGCGGCCAGAAGGGCGGTGCCCTGGTTAGTAAGGAGAGGCCGTGGGGCCCGGGGCGCACACTGGGGTGTGTAGGTGCGCTATGGCCTGCCTTTGAGGCTTTGCGTTAAAATGTCAGCTGGGAGGGACAGGAGAGCTGAGGTCACTGGTGTCCCCTTGGTGCCTGTCGGCCCTGGGTGGGTACATGTGGGGGTGGGATGTGTCCTTTGCCTGCACTTCCCAGGGTGGCCGCTTCCCTGAGGACAGAAACAGCAGCTCCAGGACCAAGACCTGCCCTGAGCCACGTTTCACCTGGCTGCCTCTCCCCCCTCTTTCCTGCCCTGCCCCCCTCACCCCCTGCTCCCTCCACACTGCACTTCTGCGTCCCCTCCGTCCCGCCAGGCTGCCCCTCTCCCGCCTGGGGCACCCAGTGCCTGGGCCCACCGCCCCCGCACAGCGTCTCCTGACCCCGGGATTTGCTCCCATGCTGGCTCCTGCCGAGGCCTGGCCCGCACATCCCAGGCCCCTCCGGGCCCAGCTTCACCCCAGTCTGCTCCAAGTGGGCTCTTCCTCCTGGCTCCCCGCAGCTGCCCCCCTGGTCATAGGGCCAGCCCCTCGGGCCCCCTCCTGCTGACCCCCACAGCCATCCTGCCCTCCAGCCCCCCTCCCCGCTCCTCCCTGGGCTCTTGCCTGGCCTTTGGTCTGTCACCGAGTGGCCCCCCAGGAAAGGTGCTGCCTCGTCAGGGCTGTCTTTGTCCCTCCAGCTCTCTACCTTAACCTGAGGCCACGCTGGGCTGGGCGGAGGGACCGGGGTCTCAGCTCCATGCTGGGGGCTGCAGCGGGGCCCCTGAAGTGCAGACCCGCCCATGGCCCCCCGCTGGCCCCCCAGGTACCGTCCTTCCCCTTCCTGGGCCGCGTGGCTGGCCTCCGCTCCACCATCCGGGACTCATCGTTCCAGTCCAAGCAGACGGGCCGGCGGGACAGCAAGGTGGTCAGCATGGTGGGCCGCGTGCAGATGGACATGCTGCAGGTGCGCCAGGGCGGAGCCGGGGGCGGGGCGGGCCCATCTGAGCCCACCCGGAGGTGCCCACCCCACAGCCCTGCCCCCACTACCAGGTACTGCTGCGGGAGTACAAGCTGCGCTCCTACACACTCAACGCCGTGAGCTTCCACTTCCTGGGCGAGCAGAAGGAGGACGTGCAGCACAGTATCATCACAGACCTGCAGGTGCCGCTCGCCATCCCCAGCCCCCGGATCCCCAGCTCCTCCGTCTCGCACCCTGACCTCTGGCCTCAGCCCCGCACCCCCGTCCCCCGGCCTTGGCCTCTTGGCTGCCCTTCTGACTCCTGCCCAGCTCCTTTCACCTGCCATCCTGATCTTTGGCCTCAGGTTCACTCCTGTTCTGCTCTCTCGCCTTGACCCCTGACCTCTGAGCACAACCTCCCACCCACCCTCCTGAGCGTAAGCTGCAGTGCTTTCTGACCTTTGACCTCAGCCTCCCACTTCTCCCAGTCTCTCACCCTGACCTCCTGTCCCCTGGCCTCTGACTTGATGGCTGCCCACTCCGTGACTGCTGCCGCTGTGACATTTGCTCTGCTTCTGCCCCGACCTCTGGGTCACTAGGTCCTCCCTGACCCCGACTCCCTCACCCTCCTCTCCTGAGCCCTTCTTCCCGCACACCTGCTCCTGCCCCCTACCCCTTCTCCCGGGGCTGCTGGAACAAAGGACCACCAGCTGGCGGCTTAGAGCAGCAGAAACGCACCCTCTGGCAGTTCTGGGAGCTAGAAGTCCACGTGGAGTGTGGGCAGGCTGCGCTCCTCTGGGGCCTGTGGGTTCTGGCAGTGGCCACCCACGGTGCTGGCAGCCTCTGCCAGGGGCATCGCTCAGTCCCCGTCCCCACCCCCACCCCAAATGGCCTCCGCCTAGAAGCCAGGCCCACCCGTGCGACCTCCTCAATCACCACGTCTTCAAAGACCCTGTTTCTAGATAGGATCCCACGGGGGGCCAGGGCTCGGACATGCCTTTTTGGGGGACACGGCCTAACCTGTAACTGCCCCTGTCCCCAGAACGGGAACGAGCAGACACGCCGCCGCCTGGCCGTGTACTGCCTCAAGGACGCCTTCCTGCCGCTGCGGCTGCTGGAGCGGCTCATGGTGCTGGTGAACGCGGTGGAGATGGCACGCGTCACGGGTGTCCCCCTCGGCTACCTGCTCAGCCGCGGCCAGCAGGTCAAGGTTGTGTCCCAGCTGCTGCGGCAGGTCAGTGGGCCGCAGCCAAGGGCAGGTCCCTGCCCCAGCCTGCCCCACTGAGGGGCTCTGCGGGTGCACCCCCACCCACCCACCGTCTCCCCTCCCAGGCCATGCGCGAGGGGCTGGTGATGCCCGTGGTGAAGACGGAGGGAGGCGAGGACTATACGGGCGCCACCGTCATCGAGCCACTGAAAGGGTGAGGCCCTCGGGCCCCCTGGGGACAGGCGGGGGTGGCAGGGGGCTCCGTGCCTGACTTCCCTGCGGCCCCCGCTCCTCCAGGTACTACGACGTCCCCATTGCCACCCTGGACTTCTCCTCGCTGTACCCGTCCATCATGATGGCCCACAACTTGTGCTACACCACGCTCCTGCGGCCCGGGGCCGCCCAGAAACTGGGGTACGGATGCCCTCCGTCAGCGGGCAGGGGAGGGGCAGGTGGAGGGGGCGGGGCGGCCGGGCAGTCACAGCCCCTCCCACCCCCGGCCCAGACTAACCTCGGACCAGTTCATCAAGACGCCCACGGGGGACGAGTTCGTGAAGACGACAGTGCGAAAGGGGCTGCTGCCTCAGATTCTGGAGAACCTGCTCAGTGCCCGGAAAAGGTGGGCTCTCCAGCCCCCTCCCTCTCAGAATTGCCTCTGCTTCTGGCAAAACGTGCCCCCCACTCCCAGGGCACCCCGGGGCTGCCCAGCCACCCTGCCCCACGTCTCTGTGAATGAGAGACGGACTCACCCCTTCGGCCAGGTATCCTGGGCAGCATGGCCTGCACCCTTTCCGGAAAGGCCCTGGCCAATGCCTAGCCTGGGCTCTTCCCAAGATCTGGGGCCGTGCTGGAGTGACCTTTGACCCCACACCCCTCTCTAGAGCCAAGGCAGAGCTGGCCAAGGAGACGGACCCTCTGCGCCGGCAGGTCTTGGACGGGCGGCAGCTGGCGCTGAAGGTGAGCGCCAACTCTGTGTACGGCTTTACCGGCGCCCAGGTGGGCAAGCTGCCGTGCCTGGAGATCTCTCAGGTGAGCGCTGGGACCCCTGGTGGGCAGGTGGGTGGTTCTTTATGGGAGAACCAGGTCTCACCCCAGAGGTCTGGGGTTCCTCGACTCACTGGGTCTGAGTGTCCGGGGCTGGCCTTGCTCCACGCCCTGGAACCCAACAGGCGACTGCCCAGGCAAGGCCCCTACCCTTGTGCGGCCTAGTGGGGACACAGACAGCGACAGCAGTGACTGCACAGGAGGGCGAGTGGCGCCAAGGCCCTGCAGACAAGGAAAGCGGGTGGGGAGGGGGGACGCCACTCGGGAGGTTACATCCCAGCAGAGGCTTGAGGGGTGGGAGGGATCAAGCAGTCTTGCTTGTTTGTCTCACCCATCACACTGTCACCTGACCGACTTTCGGGTCTCCCCCCCCCCGACACCCAGGCCACCTCCTCTTCTGATGGGGGAGCAAGGCAGTGTCTCTGCTTGGCGGATTGGGGGGCGGAGTGGGCTAGAGGTAACCCTTAGCAGTCAGGCTCCAGCACTTGACTTGCTGCATGTCCTCAGCTGGGTCACTCGACCTCGCTTACCTTCAGGACCCTCCCTCTGCCCCAGGTGTGAGAACACCAGCAGGTGTTGGGTCAACACCTCTGCCCTGCTCTGAACAGGAACGTGGGCAGAAATGCCCTCTGTCCTGTCACGACCCCAACCAGGGGCGCCTCCTTCCCACAGCAGCGTCCCAAGTTCCAGGGCCTGCTTACTCTTGGAGCTCTGCTGCTTGGACATTCAAACCGACTCACGGGAAGGCCAGAGGTTCTGAGTTTTCAAGGCTCTGCCAAGTTGGGATGGCTGCATTGGCTCATGGCCTAAGAAAGCTTTACCCAGGTCTTCCTCTCCAGTCCCCTCCCCAGGGCTTTTCCTGGGGCCTACAAAAAAGGGGCTGTCTTTTCCTGGCCCTGTCTCTTTGACTTTTCTCTCTCAGCCCTTTCTTTCTTTTTGTTCTGTCTTTGTCTATAGGCCTCTTTCCTTACCTGTCTCTCATGCTTATGGGTTAGAAGAATGGAATAATAAAAAATGCTGACTCATTCCAGAAAATAAGAAAAGAAAGGGAACATAGAATAGGTGAAGCAAATAGAAAGCATATAGCATGGTGGTAGATTTAAATCCCCAATATATTAGTAATTACATTAAATGTAAATGGACTAAATGCTCTATCTAGTTAGAAAACACAGATTTTTCTGATTGGATCCAAACAAAAACAAAGCAATCACACCCTTCTCTTTTTGGTGTCCCCATACTCATTCTCAGTTTCCTCATTTGTAAAATGAGACCTTTGGGAAGAAATCCTCATTTCTCAATGGGGGTAGTGTGGCTGGCATTCAGGGAGGGGACCAAGAATGTTGGGCATTCTGAAATACTCAGGGTGGTCCCACACCCCAGAGAAGTGCCCCTTCCTGATACTACAGCACCTCCGTTGAGAGAAACTGAGTTGATAGCCTCTTCTGACTCCAATGTTTCTGATACCTCGATGTACCCAATTCCTAAGAGCTATAGGCCAGGGAACCCACTTCTTTCCAGCAGACCTTTGAGGAGCAGTCTGGTAACCCCATTTTGCAAATTTGGAATCTGAGGCCCAGAGGGGGCTTGCCCAGGTTTACAGCACCAGGAAGCAGCAGAGGCAGGGCCCGGCCTGTGCCTGCTGCAGAAGGCTCCTGGGCCATCTCTGCGATTTTCTATCCCATAGAGTGTCACTGGGTTTGGGCGTCAGATGATTGAGAAGACAAAGCAACTGGTGGAGTCCAAGTACACGGTGGAAAATGGCTACAGTGCCGACGCCAAGGTCAGGGCCTTGAGATGGTCGTGGAGGTGTCTGCAGGGGTGGGGGGTGCCTGCAGGAAGGCTAGGCTTGCACCCACCCCCGACCTCCCAGACCTGCCCTGCCTGCTCTCCTGCAGCATCCTTGGGGTCCCTTCAGCACCTGGGCCCCGGGGCACGTGCCCGGACCCCAGCCTGCATCTGCAGCTCACTCACACCCTCCCTCGGGCACCCATCTCCCAGGTGGTGTATGGTGACACCGACTCCGTCATGTGCCGATTCGGGGTCTCCTCTGTGGCCGAGGCGATGGCCCTGGGGCGGGAGGCTGCAGACTGGGTATCCGGCCACTTCCCCCCACCTATCCGGCTTGAGTTTGAGAAGGTAAGTGGGGTGCCCCTCCACTCAGGGCTTGGAGGGGCCCAGGTGCAGTCTTGCCAGCTTTCAAGGGCCTCTGATGCTTGGGGTACCTTCACACCTCGAGGATGTAATAGTTTGGGGATCCCTGGTATGGCAGGATGTAGGGAAACCCCAATGTTGCTCCCTCCATTTTGGGGTGCACTAACTCTGGTACTTTGGATGCCTCATTCAGCCCCTTCTCCAGGTATTTGTTTTGCTTCTTGGACTCCCCTGCTTT
>JAQZBX010081075.1:0-13729 GCA_029593785.1 Cabassous unicinctus | reverse complement strand
AAGAACCAGGTTTTGGTTTTGTTTATTGTTTCTAGTGCTTTCTTATTCTCTATTTCATTTAGTTCTGCTCGAATATTTTTTATTTCCTTCCTTCTACTTCCTTTTGGTTTAGTTTGTTGCTGTTTTCCAATTCCTCCATGTGTGCAGTTAGGTCTTCAATTTTAGCTCTTTCTTCTTTTTTAATATATGAATTTATGGCTATGGCCTTTCCTCTCAGGACTGCTTTTGCTCCATCCCATAGGTTTTGATATGTTGTGTTGTCATTTTCATTAGTTTCAAGGTAGTTGCTGATTTCTTTTGAGATTTCCTCCTTGACCCACTGTTTGTCTAATAGTGTGTTGTTTAACTTCCATATTCTTCTGCCTCACCTGTTTCTCCGGCCCCTAGTGATTTCCAATTTCATTCCATTGTGGTCAGAGAAATTACTTTGTATAATCTCAATCTTTCTGAATTCATTGAGAGTTCTTCTGTGGCCTAGCATGTGGTCTATCTTGGTATATGTTCCATGTGCACTCGAGAAGAATGTAAATCCTGCTGTATTTGGGTGGAGTGTTCTGTATATGTCTATTAAGTCCAGGTCCTCTAATGTATTGTTGAGGGCCTTTGTTTCTTTAGTGATTCTCTGTCTAGATGTTCTGTCTCTCTAATGATGATAGTGGTGTGTTGAAGGCCCCTGCTATAATTATAGAGGTATTTATTACTCCACTTAGTTTTTCCAAGGTTTGCTTCATGTATTTTGAGGCACCCCGATTAGGTGCATATATGTTTATGATTGTTCTCTCTTCTTGAGTGATTACCCCTTTTGCTAATATACAGTGTCCATCTTTGTCTCTTACGATAGTTTTGCATTTAAAGTCTATTTTGTCTGATATTAGAATAGCTACTCCTGCCCGTTTTTGGCTATTGTTAGCTTGTAAAATCGTTTTCCAGCCATTCACTTAAATCCTCCATGAATCCCTTGGTCGATGGTGGGGTTTTTGTAGACAGCATATAGATGGATCATATTTCCTTATCCATTCTGCTAATCTGTGTCTCTTGATAGGTGAATTTAGTCCATTAACATTCAGTGTTATTACTCGTAATGAATTTCATACTTCATCCATTTTTCTTTGGGTTAATGTATGTCACATGTTGTTTTGTTTTTGTTTTTTGTTTTGTTAATTGCTTTTAAACCCTCCTCCAACTCTCTCTCCCTTTGTTTTTCCTTTCAACGTGTAGAACTTCCTTTAGTATTTCTTGAAGTGCCGGTTTCTTATTGACATACTGTCTTAATTCCTGTTTATCTGTGAATATTTTAAACTCTCCATCATTTTTGAATGCCAGTTTTGCTGGGTAGAGAATTCATGGCTGGAAGTTTTTTTCTTTTAGTATTTTGACTATGTCATACCACTGTCTTCTTGCCTCCATGGTTTCAGCTGAGAAATCAATACTTAATCTTATTGTGCTTCCCTTGTATGTGATGGTTCTCTATTCTCTTGCTGCCTTGAGTATTTTCTCTTTGTCTTGAGAATTGGACATTTTGACAAGTATATGTCTTGGAGTTGGCCTGTTTGGATTTATACTGTTTGGGGCTCGCTTTGCTTCCTGGATCTGCACATCCATCTCTCTCAATAGGCTTGGGAAGTTTTCAACCATTATTACCTTCATCACTTCTTCTGTTCCCTTTCCGTTCTCTTCTCCTTCTGGGATGCCCATAATGCATATGTTTTAGTGTTTTGTGTTGTCGGTTAATTCCCTGAGTCCCTGCTGGATTTTTTCTATCTTTTTGTCTATATGTTCTACTATCTGTTTGATTTCAGATGTATTGTCTTCCACATCACTAATTGTTTCTTCTGCCTGTTCAAATCTGCTCCTGTGTGAATCCAGCGTCTTTTTGATTTCTTGGATTGTGCCATTGGTCACCATCATATCCATTATCTTTTTGGGATTGTTTGCTATTTCTTCAGTATGTTCTCCCAGTGTCTTCTTTATATTCTTAATCTCTTCCTACATTTCTTTAAGTTGGTTCATGATATTTGTTTGGAAAGCTTTGATTAGTTGTTCAGTGTTCTGCTTCACTTCCTGGTTTTTAGTTTTTTTGTTGCCCTCTAGTCATCATTTTATCTTGATGGATTTATTCAGTTGATTAGCTTCTCTCTCTGCTCTAGCATTTTATTTAGCTGGTGGTTCTGTGTGTGTGTGTAAAGTTTTCTCTTTGGTACTTTTTCTTCTTATTTTATTTCTTTGCTTCTTTCTATGTTCCCTTGAAGGCAAAAGATTAGGGCTGGAGGAGTCGAAAGATGTGAGAAAGGAAGAAGGATAATAGTAATATTGATAAAAGTTAGAACAGGGGCCAAATAAGACTTAATGAAGTGAATATTTATTTCATGTAGGCAGTGTAGAGTAATAGGAAAGAAAGTGGAGTACCTACAATGGACTGGGAAACCAAATAGAGGAATATTTATATAATGATTTAGAAGGCTAGAATTTTGAGGAGGGAGAGAAAGAGTGAAGAAAGGGCTAAAAGGAAAGAGTTAATATTGATAAAGAAAGAAAAAAACAAAATAGTGTGGATAGAAATTGACACCCTTGAGTTGGTGACGTATGGAAAAAATTTGGTATTTATTAGGCACAACAGAAAGCAGAAGGCAGAAAGATGAGGGAGGGATAAGAGATAGTTTGGAATACACAATCAATATATAGAGAGAATGGGAAATTACTGAAGAAGAAGGACAGGAAAGAAGAGAGAATCTAGGAGCACCTACTTTTAAAAAAATGAAAGAGAGAAGAAAGGGGGAGGAAAGAGGAAAGAAAAGCAAGAGACAACAAATAAACAGAGAAAAAGCAAACAACCACCCTGGCAAGCAGTCAAAGAAAGCTAAGGGGGATCAATATTCCCTGGGGTCTCGTGGATCCTCTCAGCCTGCTTCTGTTTATCAAACAATTTCCCCGCAGAGTTTTTATATGCAGGTCCTGAAGCAGCTTTTGGATATTAAACTAATTTAAAAAGAATTTATTTTTCATTTATTAAAGTGACCGTTTTATTTATTTTTTTTATTTTATTTTTTTGGCATAATACAGGACCAAAAATAAGTCCTTCTCCAGACCACCCCCCTCACGGAGGGGACTTTAACTGGGCTTATGGAAACTAATCAAGCACTTCCCAATTTCTGGATTCCCCAGGGACGCAAAAGTTTAATGTTTGTCAGTGTAGAATGCTAAAAACGGCAGACTCCGCCCTTCTGGATCAGAGCCCCTGCGTCACCGGGCTACAGGTAAATGAGATTTACTATGCATATTTGCCTCTCCCCTCACTCTGGCACTGTTTCAAGGTGGCTTATCTGCTCGCCAAAGTTATGAGGGGGTCCAGGCAGCCAGATCGACAGCTAAAATATCGCCTCTCTGCTTTCTGTCAGAACTCTCCCTCTCTTGGAGATTGCCCCTGTCCCCAGCTCCGCAGGGCTCGGGGCTTATCCCTGGGCAACTAGTCAAATCACCTCCCTCTGCAGATTAACCCCTCCCCTCCTCTGGGTGCGGATTCACTGCAACTGTTTTGTTCCTCTAAGTTGCAGGGGGCTTCAGGGAGCCAAATCCCCAGAAAATAAAGCTCTCTTACCAGAGTTCCCCCCTCAGAAAATGCTCCCTCCCAACAGGCCATGTCACCCAGTTACTGGACGGGAGTCGTGCTTCCAATGGGCCTTTTTTTTTTCCCGTAATGGTGGGGGTCATCCGACTGTGTTTACCACCACAGGCAGGCTTAAAACTCACGAATGTCTATGGTTCAGTCCACGCCATCGATCTGCCCAGATAGTTGTCCCAAGCTTCTCACTCCACATGCCCAAAGCTCAGACCCCTGTGCAGGAATCCGTCCACTATCGGCCGTGTTCTGGGAGCTCTCCGCAGTTGCCCTCCTAAGCCGAGGCCATCTTTTTTCTCCTCCCAAACACTAATCTTTTATATTTCTGTCTATCACTTATTTTACAGTTCTCTACACATTTTCTGTTAAATGTTCATCTCCCATCTTCTCCTTATAAAAGAGTTGTGGGCTACTTTTAATTGCTTTATTTCATAATAAAATTGCAGTGGATAATTTGGTGGTAAAGAATAAGGGCACCAGGCTCATTTAATGATTTAAAAAAAGAACTTATATTATTGTTCTTGTATTATCAAGTTAATCATAAGGAGCCTGATAGACTTGGAGAAACTAGAAAGTCATGAGTAGCACAGAATGCTGGGGAGAACAGTTTCTTGTCATCTCTTATTCTCAGAGCTTGTATGTGATTCCTCTTAAACTACTTAAAAAATTCTGTATGTCTTTTTTTCATTCTTATATCTTTATGATCTCTCAAAATGTTTGCTTACTTGTGGCTTTGGGTTGCTAAGACACAAATTCTCCTTCCATGCATCATCCAGCCTTCTCTCTGTCTCTCCAGCCTGTTAAGTTCATTTGGAATTACAGAGAGGAAATTTGATTAACCTGCTTTTATATATGGGTGGAGGAGACTTAAACTTTGGTTCCTGGACAGTCTGTAGAGTAACTTCCCTAGGTCAGCTGTTATCTCTGCCACAATCCCATGAAATTCAAAATATGGCAACATAAAATGCTTATTCAACATAGAATGTTGGCCCCATACTCTGAAAAAAAAAAGAGGAAAACATTTTGTAAGCTAATAAAAAATGTTATCTGCCTATTTTATTCATTGACTTGTTTTCTAAGATCAATTTGTTTTTCCCTTGAGTTTTCAAAATTCTTTTTCCAAAATCTTAATGATTATTTTCTACCAAGTTTATACATCACAGAAATTGAATGTTCCAGATTCAGATTTTTAAAAATTATCCTAGCCCTTGGAATTGTGAAAATTATTGTGAAATTCTTCCTCATCTTAAACATATATAGTTTCCCACAAATTGCTACAGTTTTACTATGACCAAAAACCTTTGAGAGGCTTCATAGATAAATCTAAGACTTCAATGGGTTTAATACAATTTAAAATAGACCTTCATTTCTAAAATACATTATTTTTCAGGTGAACAAGGCATATCTGTCTGCAGGATATTAATTGCTAGTTAAAGAATGGATGTATGCCCACATTCTTTCTGTTCATAGAGAAATTCTCCAACTGGTTCTGTTCAGTTCCACTTTAGTCAAGGAGTGATCACACTCCCACAAAGAGCTAGTGGTGTTGTCAGGGTGCGGCACAAAGGAAGAGTCAGACAAGTTGATGCATATGAAACAGAGGGCTGCAGCTCACTCAGGCAAAAAACACAGCCCCGAGATCACTGTGACCCTCTCTTTTATTCAGCTTACAACAGTGCATAAAATCTCCCCCCAACCTTGCTCTCCTACTATGTTTCTCTTACTACAGTAAGAACACTGCCTTTTCTGGCAGTCTACCAAGGGGCATAAGTATAAACATTGTTTCTAGCCCTAAATACCTTAGTCTATCTAATATCTCAGCTTGGTGTGTGAGAACGCTACCTGTTAGTGAGTTCCCAGACAATCTTTCTTGGGAATTCAGAGGGATTTTAGACAATAACATCTGTGTGGTAAGCTCATTTCGCTCTGCCTCCTACCACTGATATCTGCAGTAAGCAGTGTCCTTGGAGACATTTACTAATGTGTCTCTGCCAGCAAGCATGCTTGTTGAATACTTAACCCTTTATGCTCTGACACTCAGCATCTTCTCCAATAAGCTAGCTAAGTCCACCCCCTCATTTAGGAAGGCATACTCGTTTTCAGGACTGTTAAATTAGGGTGGTTCTAATGTGAAGATTCTATGGAAAAGTGTTGGGCTGCACAAAACGGCATCACTTGCCTCTTCAGTTATTTCTTTGCCATTTCTTGGTCATTGTATCCAGCAGTCTTCTTAATATCTCCCACGTGAAGTATATTTTATCCCCCATATTATTCATTCATCTTCAGTTATTTATCCTGTCTCCCTTTCTCATATATGCCATGCCAGTTAGGCTCTGGGAAAGAAAAATCAGATTTTATGAACAAGCTTCAGGGAATCATAGTCTAGTATATATTTAGGCTAGTTTATTTAAAGTTTTTTTTTTTTTCTTTAGTGCAAGCTGGAAGGGGGGCGGGGAGTGGAATGTACTCATGTTCCCCTGAGAGAATGAAGGAAATATACATAAAACAATCAGATTTTGCTATTTGACCTGTCCACATCAGTTTATAGAGAGAACAGCCTTGTCATTTGAAAATGCCAATAGTCTCTGATCAAATCTTTGTAAACTTTCAAATCTCTTTGACGTGTTATTTTGATGATGTCTTGTCATTGCTAAATATAACTAAGATTTATTTTGTTAAAATCATTCAAATTGCTGCTCTAATTGTTTTTATGCTTTTTGTGCCATCCAAATTTTTGAGGCCAAATGACTATTACCATAATTGCCATCAGCACATTGTATCTGATAAAACCAGACTTTGACTTTTTTTTTTAATGCCTAGATTGCATAGGAAAAAGTGCATCTCTAATTTTTTTTAAAAAAAACAGATAGACTTTCAATCACTTTTAACCTAATATTGTTTGCTACAATTCAGGTATATTTACAATAAATTAGAAATCTAAGCTTAAATTACAATTTTTGCAATGTATTAGTTTTCTGTTGCTACTTAACAAATTACTGCAAACTTAGTAGATTAAAATGACACCCACCTATTATCTCACAGTACCTGAGTGGGCTTAGTTGGTTTCTCTTGTGGGCTAAATTCATGTGTCAGAGGGGCTGGGCTCTTACCTATTCTGGGGAAGAAACACTTCCAGGATAATTCAGATTGTTGGCAAAGTCAGTTCTATGCAATTGTAGAACTGACGCCCCCATTTCTTATCTTGTTAGCCAGAGTGCCTCTTACCTCTAGAGAACACTCTCCACTTCTTGCATGTGGGCTTTCTATCCCCAAACCCAGCAATGGGTAGTCAAATTCCTCTTGGGCTGCATAGCTTTCTGATTTCTCCTTTTGCTACCAGTCAGAGAAAAAATTCTGATTTCAAAGCAATCTTTTAATTTTATTATGTATTTTGATTGGGTCCATAAACTTATTGCAACAGAAATGAACATTTCAGGTCATTAGAATCTTTAAACATGATGGCATTTCTGTTCAGTACACACAAATCAGAGTCAATTAAACTTTCACATGGCACACCTTATTACTCAACATCCTCTTCAATTTGTAACAAATTTATTTTTTCTGCCATTAAAATTTTATAATAAGAAAAAGTATTAGTTCACAAAACAAGGAAAAATGACAAAGAACAAATTATAATTTTGAGTACTCAAAAATAACAGGTATAGGTTTTAGCAGTCATCTCGGAATCTATTCAAATTTTATAAGGATTTGAAAAGTATAAAGAGAGTCATATTTTTAATGGTGATACTAAAATCAAATCCAGATATAGATATAATAAGAGATACAGGTATTTGCCATAAATTTATATGCAGATTTGCATAAATATCTCTATATAGATAAAGATGCTTCTTGTTCTTTATATCTCCACATAGAGGAATAGGAGAGTGGCATTAACATTTCTGCCTACTTATTGAAATTCATTGAATAAAGTGCCTAGGAAATACTATCTATGTATACTTTTAATAAAGTAATTGAAAAAACATTGTGGTAACTACAGAAGAATAAGTTATATTAAATGTCACTGAATTATAATACTTGATTTTGATTTCTATTTTACTTTGCTCCATTTCATTCATTATATGTTTTATTTTTAAGTTATATTAAAATTATATAACTTTAATGATAGAAGCAATATTGAAATATAATGTCCTTAGTAAAGAAACTGTAATATTTTATATCATTGAAATCCCTATGGCCATTATTCCCTTTGTTCCCCACAGGTAAATATTTCCTTCCACACCTTTTACTATTCATTTATGAGAACAAAAGTACTCATGAAACTATATGACATTCTTTCGGTGGAGTATTTCTAACTCACAAGTTAGCATACTCTGTTAATCTTCGTGTGCCTTATGGTTTGTGCTCAACATTATATCTTAGTGATTTATCCATGCTAGATGTGTCAGTTAGATTTTACACTTAAATTTTGCATTGTTTTTCATAATAAGAAACTATCACACTTTATTAACATTCTATTATTGTTAGGTATTTATATCATTTCTACTTTTCAAATTTGAACAAACCTGCAATGCTTATCCTTTTGAATGCTTCTGAGGTTGTTTCACCACATGACATGCTTATTCCCTGAGCCATCATCAAATTTTGTATCAACAGGCTTTTTAATACCATTTTCATGAAACTGAAGAATGATAATAAATATCAGTGTTTAAATTTAACTTCCTTGATCATAATGAGGTTGAATATTTTTAAATATGCATTGGCCGATTTTAATATTCTTTCTGTGTATTGTCTATTGCAATACTTTACTCATTAATAAAATTGGTTTGCTTTTATATTTTTGATTTGTAGGAGTTATACATATTTACTTCCATTCTGCACCATTTTACAATACTTTGTTCACATGGAATTTTATCAAAAAGAACTATTAAATATATTACATTTTCCTTATGAATTTGCTTCATGTGTTTTATAAATTTTCCCTGCCCTAAGTTAAAAATATATTCTAATAATTGCTCCCCTAATATTTTTTCTAGTTTTATGTGATGCATTTATATCTTTGAACCACCTGGAATATATTTTTTTACCTGGTAAGAGAGAATTTTCCCTTTCCTTTATTCCCAGATAAAGATTGAAAACCCCACATTTGTTACCAAAACGCCCTAAAATTCACATAGATTAATAGTGTGAACTTAAAAATAGAATGAATCCCAATACCTTTAGGTGTTTATTAACTGCCTTAGATAGCTTAATGATCATCTGAAAAATTATGTCTGCTTCTTTGTTCTTTTAAAAAGTTAGCTTAACTATTGTGGATATCAACTATTCTTGAATATTGAAATCATCATGAAACTTTTGTCATATATTTAATTTTTAATTTTGAATGTATGGACTGGGACATCTTTACTATATTGACCCTTCCTAAACATAAATATTGAGGCAGGAGAGAATAGGGACCTAAGGAGGAAGGAGGCAGAGAACCTAATAAGCCACACAAAAAGAAACTGAGGCAATGGCCTGCTGACTTCTGTCAGCCTCCTGACTCACACAAGCAAGTTAAGAAGGGGCAACTTACAAGCACATACCCCCCAAGGGCTGCATTATCAAAAGGCAGCCAGCAGCATCATTACATGGCAGGAACGAGGGAAGGGGCAAGAGGGACTCCACCCCCACACCACACCCACTACTTTCTCGTTACCTCATGCTTCACAGTAACCAGAGACCAATCACCACCAGCCAACTCGTCCTACTGAGCTCATGGACAGCAGCAAGAGCAAATCACTAATGGACAGCAACCCCTAAGAAAATCATATCACCCAATAGAGTTCCCCTGCTTTGTCTCAAATATACCAATCAGCGCAGATCCTAAAGTCCTGTACTTCCATTAAACAGGGGACCCCAGGGCAGAACTTCGCATTTTCTCCCTTGAAAATGCCCTCCTTCATCCTCGAAGGTGTACTTTCTGTTCCTCACTTTACATCCTATAAATTATTTGATTGCCTGATTGACTCATGGCTCATTCTTGAATTCTCTCTCGTGATGAAGCCAAGAACCTAGACACTTAGATACTGTCTCCAATAACAATGTGGTATAAATCTTTACTTGCTACAGGTTTATATATCTTTTAATAAAATTCAAGGAGGGGATTTCATTTTCAAGGACAGATGGGTGAATCACAGTTATAATAACTTTTAATTTCTAATTTTAAAATTATTATGCTACAGCTCAAGGCCACTGCAATTGGTCTTTTGCTTATGTGACAGTGATACTTCCAGAGATTTTGAAAATAATTACCTAGAAGGTATTAAGTTGGGGTTCTTGAACTTGCCAGAAAGTGGACTAAATGACAAAAAAAAAATGATAAGAACTCACTTAGAATGGAAAGTGAACACGGAAATAAGATAAAATTGCAGTAAGCCATAACCATACTACAAACCCATTCAAAGGAGAAACATTTTCCCCCAAAGATGTGACTTTTGCTCTTTCCTTTTCTCTCTCCATTTTTTTTCCTTTCTGTTGTTTTTGATGTCACGAAAATTTTCTGAAGGCTTTCTGAGATTGTCACCCAGGAGTCCACTACTTAAAATATTGAACCCACTGAAGTCTAATGAAATTACTGCAGTTTCACGATTTCGCACATTAGTAAACAATGGGAAATACTTAGAATATATAGTGCCTTTTCTTTTCCTTTGAAAGCTAGATAACCTCATTGTTGTTTAATGCATGCCAGAGATTTACACATCAACCTTAAGCATAATATTGAAATTATATCTCAAAATTGATATGAGAAAGTGTTTCACCTTTTAGTATTCATGTTGCTGTTCATGGTAAGCAAAAGACTTCAGCATTTATTACAATTGCATTTAATTATTTGCAATATTATTGTTATTAAATGTCCATGCACATATATTATACTCTATGTTTGGATAGAGATTGCATGTATTTTGTGCATTGCTGTACTCCAGTCTCCCATTAACATGATACAATCATAAAAAAAATCAATATATAATTATAGAAGGAATGATTTTGTAAATAAATCAACAGGTTAAAAAAATTTAGTGTACCATAGCTATTAGGCTACCCGTTGAAATTATCAACTCCACAGAAGACATGGGATGTTAAAACATCGCATAATGTGGCCTCCTGTTCTTTTTCTTTTTTTTTTTTGTAAAATGATATATAAATACATATGCATATATGTGCATTTGTTTACATAAATGTTATTTTATATATATGTGTGTATTTTTAAAGGTGCTAAGATTACCTAAATATTACTCAGAAATTACAGGGATTCCCATGTTCCCCACCTCCCACACCACCAACAACATCCCACACCACCATCCTTCATCCGTGTGACACAACACCCACAATGGATATACACATAAGGCTGCAAAGACCACGTGCTTAGTGCTGTTCTCACTTTGCTTTCTTGCAATTCTCTTGGGAAATATGCTCATTCTGCTCACCAGGGTGGGCAGTGGCCTCAGTAAGCAAACCATTTATCTTGATGGTTATGGCCTATGACTGCTATGCAGTCATCTGCAGACCCTTTCATTATCATCATGAGCAGGCAGGTCTGCTATGTCCTGATGATGGCCTCTGTTAACACAGCATTTATCCATTCACTCATACATGTATTGATTATCATAGAACTGCCCTTCTGTGACCCCAATCAGAAAGACCACTCCTCCTGCTGAAACTGCTAAAGCTGAACTGCACCAATGCTATTTTGTGTGCTATTACGATCATTACACCACAGGAGTGATGCCCATTTTGACCTTTGTTGCCTTGGAAATTTCCTACATCATCATCCAGTCCACCCTGAGGACCCGCTCATCTGATGGCCGCCAAAAAGTCCTCTCCACCTGCGGCTCACACATCACTGTGGTGCTCATGTTCTTCTTGCCCTTCATCTTTTTTTATGTACCCATGGCTGATTCTGTCAGTGACGACAAGGTGTTTGCTCTGTTTTACACCGTGATCGCTCCCATGTTCAACCCCCTCATTTCATGCTGAGAAACACAGATATGAAGAACGCAGTGAGGAAAGCATTGTGTGGAGATAAGCTGTTTGAAGGGAAATGATGCCTCTCCTATCTGAGTCCTTTGACCCATCTTGCTGTTTACACAGAATCATTAATGTTGGTAAAAGCTGCTTATTCAAAAAGATTCTGTGCTTCCATCAAAAGCTGCAAGCCTCAAAGATAGAAGAGCTGTCATCCACTCTTATTCTGTTACTTTTCTTCTCTGAGCCTGTGTACAAAGGCAATAGATCAAATGGTCTTGTCCCTTTTAACTCTGATATTTTCCAACTTATTTTGTCCTTCATGATCCCAGACATAATGGGCTCAATAAAGATAACAGCAGATCAAGTTAGAGTCAAGTTTTGATGTAGAAACTGTGTTGATTACCTCCTGGTTATCTTATTCAGGAAGGTAAAGATCAATGGAGATGTCTAGTGTTATGGGAACTAATGGATGGGCAAGTGTTAAATTTAGCATTTATTTTAAGAAGACTGTTTTTGATGCATATGTAGACCACCTTTTCCAGTAAAGAATTAAATTTGCCAATTGTGAGAAATTCCCTATTTGGTTTCTTTGAAAAGCAACAAACCTTTCAGGATTCTGTTTGAGCATGGCTTGTGTGTAATTTTTGTTAACTCTCTTCCTATAATTAATTAACAAAGGAAGGCTGAAATGGAATCTACCCAAGCATGGTTTATATATAGGTTAGTCATGGAAGAAATAATGGAAGGGAAGCTGGCAGCACACTTATGTATTTAGAATTTGGCCTTTATGTATATAATAAAAGTTACGTCTGTCCCTCATGCCCATTCTCAATAGAATGACTTTTTCATTGCTCCTTGAAAACTGCCTCACACTACATATACAGTAAGCTTTATAAATTTATGAACATATATCACAACCCCCACTTCTATAATTTGACCCTACCATTCTTGGACCATTCGTTTCAATAAAACTGTGTAACAATACATTCAAATACTCATGGCTTGTTCAACAAGCATTTAATTCTAAATTAAAAGTAGTTCATCTAATCCAGATTGGAATTACTGGGGCTTAATTCCATGCTTCAGTTTGGATTCAGGTATACTCCATGTTACTCTCATTCTTCTTGTGCAGAAAGATGTATGGAAGAACTGGGATACCAGAATACTGAGAAAATGAAGAATGCTCAATCATGTACTAAAAAAAAAGAAAACTAACTTTCTGAAGACTGTGACATGGAAGAAATGTTTTAATCTCTTGAATATGTTTAAATAAATAAAAGAGAAGCTATATGGAGGAATATGGAAATTATCTTTACACATTCTGTTGGGCACTGCATAAAAATGTGTCTAAAATATTTTATGTTCCAAAGGACAGAAGTATAACCACTAGTTCTAAGATACAAGGAGACATATTTTCATTGTTTTGCACTATGAAACAAATCCCTTCATCTGAAGAATGAGAAGTAGTGCCATTTATTTTCATCAATGAAGCATCTGTTTCACAAAGTCACATCCCCCATCTTGTGTCAGCAGGGTTAGAAAGGTAAAAAGTGGCAATCAACATTGTAGTCATATACCCTATAGAATAAATTGGTGTTGTTGACCAAATTTGACACCACCAAAAGTGGGGAGTCTGAGTTCTCATCTTTTTTTTGGCATCTTAAAAAACTAAGAGCAGACTCTCTGAGTGCTTCTGATGGGGACAGACTTAGAAACATTTGTGAATATGAATAAGCTCATTAAGTTACTGGTTTAAACTTGAGTGTTAGTTCACATGCTCCACTTCTCAGCTTTTGAGAGTCAAGAGTATGTCAGCTTTTACCTTCTTAGGGACTTCAGACTTGTCATATCACTAATATTTTTCACCTTATATTCAAACATTTAATGTAAAGGAAAATAGGAAATCGTATTGCAGAAACACAGAGCAGATGGTAGTATATATCCAAAGTGAGGATCTTTCGATTCCACTGACTCACAGACAAACAACAAGACATTTGATGTTCTTAAGCTCTAAGAACATCAAATGTCTTGTCCCAATGTTACCAAATCCATGAGCAGTGACCATTGGCTTCCTAAAACTCATTATAGGAGCTTTTCAAAAATACAGATTATTATATGAGTCTTAACCTTGGCCGTCTCAAACAGAAT
>JAQZBX010081073.1:0-13727 GCA_029593785.1 Cabassous unicinctus | reverse complement strand
GAACTAAAATCAAAGACCTAACTACACACCTGGCATATTTGGAAAAACAACAACAAACCAACCAGAAAGGAAGTAGATAGAAGGAAAAAACAAAGATTAGAGCAGAAATATATGAAACAGAAAACAAGAAAGCCTAGAAAAAATAAACAAAACCAAAAGCTGGTTCTGTGAGAAGATCAATAAAATTGACAAACCCTTACCCAGACTAACAAAGGAAAATAGAAGAAGCAAATACACAAAATAAGAAATGAAGAAGGGCGTATCACCACTGATCCCACAGAAAAAAAGAGTATCATAAAAGAATACTTTGATAAATTAAATGCCAACAAGAAGGATAATTTAGAGGAAATAGACAAATTTCTAGAAACTCACAAGCAGCCCACGTTGATGAAAGAAGAAATTGATGAACTCAGCAGAACAATTACAAGTAAAGAGATTGACTCAGTCATCAAAAACCTCCCAACTAAGAAGAGCCCAGGATGAGAGAGGTACACAGGTGAATTTTACCAAACATTCCAGAAAGAACTAACACCAATCCTGCCTAAAATCTATCAAAAAATAGAAGTTGAGGGAACATAGCCTAACTTATTCAATGATGCCAACTTTACCCTAATATCAAAGCCAAACAAAGAGGCCTCAAGAAAGGAAAGTTACAGACCAATCTCTCTAATGAACCTAGATGCTAAAATCCTCAACAAAATCCTTGTTAATTGCATTCAACAACACACAAATGAATTATACACCATGACCAAGTGGGTTTCATCCTGAGTATGCAAGGATGGTTCAAAAAAAGATAATCCATGTAATACACCACAAAAACAGATCGAAAGAAAAAAATCACATGATCATATATATATACGCAAAAAGAGATTCGAGAAAATAAGGCACCCTTTCTTTATAAAAACACAGCAAAAGATAGGAAAAGAAGGAAACTTTCAGAACATGATAAAGGTATATATGAAAAACCCACTGCTAACATTATCTTCAGTGGTAAAATCCTAAAGGCTTTCCTTCTAATATTGGGAAAAAGACAAGCATGTTGACTGTCATAACTCCTATTTAACATTGTGTTAGAAGTACTTGCTTAAGCACCCCGACAAGAAAAAGACAAAAAAAAATGCATCAAAATTGGATAGGAAGAAGTAAATTTCACTATTTGCAGATGACACGATCATATACATAGAAAGCTGTGAAAAATCTACAACAAAGTCTTTAGAACTTATAATTAAGTTCAGTAAATTCACAGTCTATAAGATCAATGCTCAAAAATCAGTAGCATTTCTGTAATGCAATAATGAGCAATCTGAGGAGGATATCAAGAAAAAAATAGCATTTACAATAGTAAATAAAAGAATCAAATACTTAGGAATAAATATAACTAAAGATGTAAAGGACCTATATATGGAAGACTACAAACAACACTGTTAAAGGAAATCAAAGAAGACTTTTAAAAAATGGAAGAATATTCCCTGTTCATGGATAGGAAGGAAACAGGTCACTAAGGTGTATATCCTACCCAAACTAATCTACAGATTTAATGCTATTCCAATAAAAATTTACACAGCACTTTTTATGTATTGGAAAAACTAACTACAAAATTTATTTGGAAGGGTAAGAAGCCCCGAATTGCCAAAATATATTGAAAAAGAAAAAAGAAATTGGTGATATCACACTACCTGACTTTAAAATATACTACAAATCTACAGTGGTCAAAACTGCATGGTATTGGTATAAGGATAGACATACAGACCAATGGAATTGAACTGAGATTTCTGATATATATCCTCATATATATAGACATCTAATATTTGACAAGGCACCAAATCCACTCAACTGAGAGAGAATGGGCTCTTCAACAATGGTGCTTGGAAAACTGGATATACATATCCAAAAGAATGAGAGAGGAACACCACCTCACACCTTATACAAAAATCAACTCAAGATGGATCAAAATCTAAACATAAGAGCCAAGACCATAAAGATGTTGGAAGATAATGTAGGGAAGCTTCTACAGGACTTTGTAATAGGAAATAGATTCATGAACTTCACACCCAAAGCACAAGCAGTGAAAGAAAAACTAGATAAATGGGATCTCCTCAAAATAAAAAACTTTTGCACTTCAAAGAATGTGATCAAGAAAGTAAAAAGGCAGCCTACTCAGTGGGAGAAAATATTGGGCAACCATATATTTGATAGGAGCTTGATATCCAGCATATATAAAGAAATCCTACACCTTGAAAATAAAAAGACAAACAACCCATTAAAAAAAAAAATGGACAAGTGAACTGAAAAGACAGTTCTCCAAGGAAGAAATACAATAGGCTAAAAAGCACATGAGAATATGCTCAACATCACTAGCTATTAGGGAACTGCAAATCAAAATTACAATGAGATATCATCTTACACCCATTAGACTGGAGGTTATTAAAAAACAGAGGACTATAATAAGTGTTGGAGAGGATGTCGAGAAAAGGGAACCCTCATTCACTGCTGGTGGGAATATAACATGTTCCAGCCATTGTGGAGGACAGTTTGGTGGTTCCTCAAAAAACTAACTATGGAACTGCCATATTATCCAGCAATTACACTGCTGGGCATATACCCAGAAGAATTGAAAGCAAAGACACGAACAGGTATCTGCCCTCCAATGTTCATAGTGGCATTCTTCACTATTGCCAAAAGCTGGAATCAACCCAAATGGCCATCAACAGATGAATGGATATCCAAAGTGTGGTACATACATATAATGGAATATCACTCAGCTTTAAGAAGCAATACAGTGCTAACACATGGGATAACATGTATGAATCTTGAGGACCTTATGTTGAGTGAAGCAAGCCAGGCATTGAAGGATGAACAGTATATGACTTCATTGATATGATTAAGCAAATTGAGCAGACTCAGAAAGCTATTGTCTGGAAGATAGGTTTACAGGAAATAAAAAGGGAGAAGAAGGTTTAGAGCCAACATAGTTGGTAACATAATTACCAATGTTACTATGGTAACGTGAAAGTGTGTAGTTACATACTGAATGGAATTGACTGGAAGGTAGTGATATCATTGGGTTGGGTGGTGCAGGTTTGACAGGTGGGCAGATTGGGAAGGATGGGTAGGCAGGTCCAGGGAACTGGAGTGAGGGTTGGGAAAGGGACCTGGTGAAAACTGGGGATTTGTGGGTATGGGTTGAAAGTACAGGAATGGCAATCCTCTTATGGCAATATGACAAGGAAGGGTTACTGGTTCAGGGTGATGGATGGGGCAGCATTTGGGACAGGGCGCACCTGGAGCAGGCTTCTGTGGAGTGTGTGAGTGATCATTTTGTCTTACTATGTTGTATCAGTGTGTGGAGATCCACATAATGTTCAGGAAGGAGTTGGACCCTCATACTGGGGAGGACCTATTTGTTCACAAATAGAGAGGCAGGAGTCTCTCAAGAGCATGGGTGGTTCCTAATAGGAGAGGACAAACAGTGTATCAAGATCTCAGTGTTTTTGGATGTAACTATGAATCTTGTCACCCAAGGAGTGACACCGGGGTTTCACCATGGGCCATGAGGGGACTGGGCAGGAGGAATAGAATAGATCTAACAGGGGGTATTTAGTGGGGAATGGAAGTGTTCTACCTGATCTGGCAATGATGGACACAGACCATGTTAAATATCATCAAAATTTATAAAAGTGTACAGTCTAAAATGTAAACCATATTGTAAATCATTGTCCATGTTTAGTAGTTATGTTTCACTTTTTGTATATCAGTTATAACAAAGGAACCTTCCACATAGAAAAAGCTACTAATATGGCAAGGAGGAAAAGGGGAGGATATTGAGTATATGAGAGTCCCCTGTATTCTGTATGTCACTTTACTGTGAGCTAAAATTTCTTTGAAAACAAAATGAAAAATGTAAGATTCTGGGGAATAAATCAAAGAAAATGCCACTGTTCAGACAGGACACCAGATATTGCAGTGATGAAAGGCAAAATGTCAAAAAATTGTTTTTTAATATTTTATTTATTTAACATTTTATTACATTTTAATATCCCAATCTTTTAATTTCATTTTATTTTAGTTTTTCAAAAAATGTTTATGTATTTTATTTCTTATAGTTAAATTTATCATTATCATTTTATTTTCCTATTAGTTGTATTTGGCTATTTTAGTGGCTTCATTTTTGAAGAAGCTTTAGATCACAGAAGGGTTACAACTGGGGCAGGGGAGGATCATTGGTGTGGGGTGTCAGTGATGGGGGATTCATGGAATGAAGTTCACCTGGGCATACATATAAGGTATATAAAAATGTTCAAATGTTCACGGAGCATTGTCACAGTGAGTGGACACTCACACAATAACTGATAGAATATTGAATTCCCTTCCTGGAGATCTCTGCCACATATTCTAATGTAGCAATAACAGTTCCCCAAGTGCAGGGGCAATGACTGGCAAAGAAGGATGACCTACTGATGGACCCTTGATAGTGATGACTATGTGTATGGACCTTTGCTCTTGTAATTGAAACTAAGCCTCTTGTTGTGGGGTGTCTAAAAGTTGCCTCCTGAGACCCTCCTTGTTGCACAAATGTGGCCTCTCTCTAAGCCAAACTCAGGATATATAGTATTACCTTTACCCCAGTGTGGCACATGACTCCTGGGGATGAGACTCCCTGGCACCTAGGGATTACTACCAAGCACCAACTAGCAATGCAACTGTAAAAATACCTCAAATAAAAGGGGAAAAGGTAATGACAATTGAGTTTATATTGCAGAGACTTCAAAGTGAGTGGTTTTCCCAGAGGTAACACATATGCACATCTTAGCAGGATCTCATAGACTGCCAAAGCAGGTACTATCCCAAATAGTGGGTCTCCTGAGGGCTCTGGAGACACTCAGGTCCTATGGTCAGGGCAGATATCTCCAGAGTTTGGTGCCTTGCCAGTGGCCCTACTTTGGTGTTTGTTTATATGCCTGAGAATGACAGAGTTGGACTCAATTATGTCTTCCTTACAACTGACTCATCTGTCTCTTCAATTCAACCCTATACTTGGTGCTAGATTTTGAGTTGTGCATCCAAGAGACTTGAATCATTTAGCTGTCCATGTGCCAGCTGGGCCCAGAAACTCAGCAGAGTTGCAACACCTACATTACAGCTCATTGGACTCACCCAAGATAACGAACCAGGAAATGATGGAAAATGACCATCCCAAGGAATAGAGAGATTCTGCAACTGCAGGCAAGATAATCCCATCCATCTTCCCTTTGGGATACAAGCCCCCTCTCAATTAGAGGTGATATGGACATCACCATCCCAGAATCCTCAGGATTGCGGAAAGTATTATGGATTAGAGAGGACTTACTGGTTTTCTACTATAGACATATTGTGATCCTAGCAGTGGAGTAAATTACAACATTGATGTGGAGCCAGTGGCAACTGGAGGCTCTGGGGACAGGGAGAAGGAAAAGTTGTAATACGGGGCTTTTTCTGCACTTGGGAATCATCTTGAGTGATAGTGCAATGACAGATATAGGCCATTCTATATCATCACATAACATGCAGATCTGTGTGGAAGAGATTGTAGACTACAATGTGAACTATGGCCCATGCTTAATGGCAGAGTCCCAGGATGCATTTATCAAATGCAATGCATGTACTACACTAATGAAAGGTATCTATGTGGGAGGGTGTGTGAATTGTGGGGAGTGGGGCATAGGAGAATCATATTTTTTGTGTAACATTTATGTAATCTAAGTATCTTTAAAAAAAATTTATTTGAAAAATAAATAAAAGCAAGTCATCCTCAATGAAATGTAAGCCACAATCTTTGATGCTTGCTTGCATGTTTCTTAAAGTCAACTATATTTGTTAGAATATATAGTACCAAAATATGTTGTTCATTCAAAATTATGAGCAGTTCATCATAGGATATTGTCTTTCAAAATTGAATTCACTGTTAATGACTTTACTCATCTTATTTTAGCTAATCTCACCAACAGATAAAAACTATGTAAGTTCTATTGCTAGCAAAAGTTTTATCAGACTTCTTCCCTCATTGTGTAAATAAAATAAAATTGTGCTTATAGCAGATTTAATTTTCAAAAAACAGTTAAATCACCTTATTTTTATCTTAAAAAACAAAGTATATGTTGCCATTTTTGTAAATTAATAGATCCATGAATTATATAGAAGAAATTATGCATCAAGTCTTAATCATGATTAATGATTAACTTCCAAGTGGTAGAGTTACATTGTTTACTTTCCTTCTTTCTTTTCTTTTGCCTATCTATATATTCCATTTTTTCATGTTGAATTCCTTCAATTTTTGTAACAAAAAAATTAATGAAACAAAGAAAAATCATCCATTATGTGTTTCATATGCTGTGCTATTTTTCTTTGCAGGCTTTCAAATTGTCCTTTATGCTCACCCAGTGTTTTCTTAATAGTCTTTATCTATTTAGTCCAGGGGTTCTTTTTTTCTAGATTTTTTATTCATTTATTTATACATTAGATACATATACATATATATACACACCTTCATACATAATATAAATATATATATGTATTTCAAACAGCTCTACTTAATGCTCTATAAAATGAACTAAGAAGTGTAATTATCAAGAGTAATCTGGAAACTTTATTTCATTAGGGAAAACATAGAGCTCATCTCTGAGTCCTAGTGCTCAATGCCTTATCTCATGTTTAGCTTCCTTCCAAAGTCACCCAGCTCTGAGAGTAGCAGTGATGTCTTAAAAGTGTGTTCATATTGTACATTAAATGTACCTTACACATTATGGTACATGCAACTGATACTGTTGTGAAAAATTCAGTTACCTTTGAGATAATCTGCCCTTCTTCCTTTTTTATTTTTCTTTTTCTTAATATGTATTTTTTAAAAAGATAATTAGATTACATAAATGTTACATAAAAATATAGGGGATCCCCACATGCCCTGGTCCCTATCTCACTCACATTTTCCCACATTAACAATATCTTTCATTAGTGTGGTACATTTTTTATAATTGACGAACACCTTTTGGATCATTGCCAGTAAGCATGGATTATACTTTACGTTGTAGTTTACACTCTTTCTTGCACAATTTTGTAAGTTATGGCAAGATATACAATGGCCAGCATCTGTCATTACATTGCCATTCAGGACAATTCCCAAATCCTGAAAATACCCCCATATTACACTTGTTTATTCCCTCTCCCTGCCCTCAGACCCTCCAGTGGCCAATGTCTCCACATCAATGATATAAGTTCTTCTATTGCTAGAATCACAGTAAGTCTATAGTAGAGTACCAATAAGTCTACTCTAGTCCATCATTCTTTCCACAATCCTGAGGATTCTGGGATGGTGATGCCCACTCTATCTCTAATTGAGCGGGTGCTTAGATCCCATAGGATAGATGGATGGAAATATCTTGCTTGCAGTTGCAGATACTCCCTGTTCCTTAGGGTATTCATTGTCCATCACCATCTCCTTGTTTGTTGTCCTGGGTGGGTCCAATGAACTTATTCTCCAAATAAGTCCACAGTTTCTTAAGCTTTTGTGTTCCATGGATGCCTTTGACGTTCAGGTGAAAATCATGGACCCCTTACTAAATCCACACTATACTGTGTATTATTTAATAAATATATCCCACCCACACCAACACATTCCCACAAGAATGTTTTTTCGTAATTTTCAAATCAAGTCATGGAACCCCTGAAATCTTTCCATGGACCCCTGATTAGGAACCCCTGCTTTACTCATATTTTCTTTCAATTCTTTGAATTGACTTAGGAGAATTGTGTGATTATCATTGATTAATTGTCTTAAATCCTGTATCTCTTCAGAATACTTGGTTGATTCCTTTGGCTATGTCTTCTCTTTCAGCTTGCTATGATGCATTGCAATATTTTGCTGATGCCTAAGCTTCTGAATATGTTGGTGTATTTTCTTGAATGGCCAATTTTCTGTTACCTTTCCTTTGTTTTCACAGAATTTCTTTGATATTTGTTTTCACTTATTCTAAGTCTTTAAAATTGCCCAGCTTAAGTTACCAAAATGTGCCATGGCTCACTAATGGGGCACAGATTTTCTTCCAGGAGTTAAAGTACAGAGAGAACCACAAGCAGAGAACCACAAGAGAACCATATGCAATTTCCACACTGGCCAGCAAATGTTGTACATCAGTGTACCATTCTAAATTGGTGTTTCAATCTCTACTTTCTTGTGCTTGGTCTGGCCAGAGCAGAGATTCAAAGCAGGCTCTGCTGGCCAAAATAAAGCCCCGCTCCCTCTCCCTGTCCCTTGTAATAGCTAACAGGAAGGAAGATGTCTGTTCCCCTCTCAGTGGGCTGCAGTGACATAGGGGTTTTACTCCAGCTAATATCTTTTGGTGGTGGAAAGGATCACTTCCAGGCTGTCAGGGTTTGGTTACTCATGTTTGTTGTTTCACATTCTTCATCTCTCTGTCCCTCACCCTCCTGGGAGTTGTGTAGCACTGCCCTGGTCTGCTGATAGGACAGTGCTACACAACAAAGCAGATCCTTCAGATAGCTTTTGGCTGTTTCTCTGTTGTTTTTGTGAAAGAATTTTGTCCTGCCTTCCTACTCTGATGTCATCTTCCCACAATTCCCCAAAATCAACTTTTGCTTTAGATGATTCTCTCAAGTGTTTTTCTATTATCTGTTTCACTTATCTCTGCAATAATATTATTTTCTTCCTTCCTATCACTATTGCTTTTATTTTTTCTTCTTTTTTTAGTTCCTCCTGTTGTGAGTTTAAATTACTGATTGGATATATGTCTTCTTTTTTAATATATTAATTTAGATATAAGAATTTCCATATGAGCTTTGCCTTTGTTGCATCCCATATGATTCCCTATGTAGTTATTATATTTCTTACTATTTTTCCATTTATCTCATATATCCTAATTTCCCATATGATTTCTTCTTTGAACCAATGCTTGTTGAAGAGTGTATTGTTTAAATTCAACATATATGTGAATTTTGTATTTCTGCCTCTTTTAGTAATTTGTAGCTTCAACACATTTTGGTCAGAAAAGGTATTTTGTGTGATTTCTCTTGTGTTACATTTTGTGAGATTTGTTTTTTCTTACTTAACATATAGTCTATACTTGTCTTAGTTTGTCAAAGGGGTACTGATCAAAAGTACCAGAAATGTGTTGGCTTTTATAAAGGGAATTTATTTGGATAAAAGCTTACTGTTCCAAAGCCATGAAAAGTCCAGACCAAGCCAACAGAGATACTTTCTTATCAAACTCAGTTATTGCTGATCCTGGTGTGTTGAAACATGGTGAAGCAAGATGGCTGCTGATCTCTGTGGAGGTTTCAGCCTTTCACTTCAGAATCTACCATCTCATGGAGCTCAGCTTTCAACAATCAGACATAGGGCTTTTTTTTTCAGGCCTCCTATGTCAGTTTCAGCTATTCTACTCTCTTCCTAAGTTCAG
The DNA here is from genome assembly GCA_029593785.1 of Cabassous unicinctus. Taxonomy (NCBI): domain Eukaryota; kingdom Metazoa; phylum Chordata; class Mammalia; order Cingulata; family Chlamyphoridae; genus Cabassous; species Cabassous unicinctus. The sequence goes on along the minus strand of JAQZBX010081073.1, from coordinate 4,278 downwards.
CTGTAAGCTATCAGGCATATAGCAGGGCTGGTCTCCTCTTATGCTGCTCCATAGGCCCAGCCTCTTGTGGGCTTCTTGCTTAAGCTTTCCTCTTTCTTCCATAGTAGTATCAAACATGGTGGCTTCCTTTTCCCTCTGTCTTTCTGTGTAAGTCCATTTATATCAGACCCAGCATGGGGGTGGGGAAACAAACTGAGTTAGGCTTCACTGACATAGTCAAATCAAAAGCCCCAAATTAATCCTATCAACTAATCTAATCAAAGGTACTTTAACTGAATTTAATGCAGTGAAAGGTTATCACACTCAGAGGATCAGATTAGTTTACAAATATAATCTTTCTCTTTTTGGATCCATAAAATAAACTCAAACTGCCACAGTACTGGAGAATAATATGTATGTATTTGAGAAGAGTGTTCTGCTTTTGGATGAAGTTTTTAATGTATGTCTGTAGGTCTAGTTGGTTTATAGAATTTTTCAAGTCCTTTATTCCCTTATTGATCTTCTGGTAAATGTTCTATAAATTATTGACAGTGCAGTACTGAATTCTCATTCGACTAATAAAGAGTTGGCTATAAAGGAATAATTCATACATTTTTGTACTCTGTTTTGGGTATATAAATATATGTTTGCAATTGTTTTATCTTCTTGATGTACTGACATTTACAAACATATGGTTTTCTTCTATGACCTATTGAGTGTTTTTTACTTAAAGTCTATTTTGTTTGATAATACAATAGTCATCCATTTTTCTTTTTGATTACTCTTTGCAATATTTTTCAAATACATTTTTCCATCTTTTAAATTTCACCTTACTAGTGTCTTTGAAATTAAGGTGAATCTCTTGTTTAAAAAAATGGAGTCCTATCATGCATTTTTACTCTGTCTGCCAAACTCTTTCTTTAGGCTAGAGATTTTAACCCAATTAAATATAATGTAACTACTGATAATGCAGGACTTTCTTCTACTACTTTGCTGATTGGGTTTGTAATTCTTATACCTTTGCTCCACAGGTCTGTCACTACTCTACTTAAGTATTTAGATGATTTTTCGTAGTAAATCTTTTAGAATACATTTTAATTTTCTTCTGTGCATATGATTCATAAATATTTTCTTTGTGCATACCATGCAAACTAACTTTAACCTCTTAAATCTCTGAGTCTCATTTGATTTGATACCAACTTAACATCAATAGAATACACAAACTATTTTCTTATATCCCTCTATTCCCATTTTTATAGATTTACTCACAAGTTATACACATTGCATGTCCAAAACCATAGATTTATCATTACTTTTTATGTATTTAAATGTTAGATTTTGTAAAAAATTAAAAAATGGTGTTATTAAACAAAAAATATTATAGTACTAGCATTTATACTTATCCATGCAGCTATCTTTATTTCTTTATTCACATTTATTCTACAGCCTAATGGTCTTTCTTTTTTTCCTATAGAATTACCCTTATCACATTTTAGGGCTTGTCTAATGATAATGAACTCCCTAAGCTTTTGTTTATCTGAGAATTTCAATCTGCACATTTTTGAAAAACAGTTTTCCCAGATAAGTAATTCTTCTTGAGTTTTTTTTTTCTTCCAGTCCTATAAATACATGAACCCATTGCCTTTGTGTTTGTGTTAATAGATCATTTACAATGTGCAAATATACATTTGAATTATACCACAATGTAATACTGCTTTTTTTATTTCTTTGTTGATTTTTGTTGTTTTTGAATGTAAGAGCACCCACCCACCACACGCCCCACACACACACTAGCAAAAACAAAAAGTAGAATTAATCCCAGCATGCCTCAAACTCTTTAGTGCCCTCTCTCAGGGTATTGACACCACCAGGTATCAAAAGGGAAAGGGTGATTGGCAGAGTTGGGTATGGGGAGCTGGAAATCAATGCCAGCTCCCAGCCTTCCAGGGTCTAGTGCTCCAGCAGGGAACCACATAGGGTTGAGACTTACAGAGACTTCATAACACTGAGGGTACTACTCAAAGTCATTCCACTGCTAAAGAATTAGTGGAAGAGCCAGACTTCATTAACACTTCTCTTGTGCCTGAACATATGGTTTACACTTGAAAAGAATGTGTATTCCACCATTGTTGTGTGAAGTGTCCTATATTTGTTGCTTACAATTAGTTGGTTTACAGTGTTTTTCAGGTCCTCTGTTGTCTTATTGATTTTCTGTTTAGATGTTCTATCCAGTGTTGAAAAGTAGTGTATTGAAATCAACTTTTGTTGTGGTACTGGATAATTCTCCCTTCAATTCTGTCAATGTTTGCTTCATATATTGTGGCACTCTGCTGCTAAATGCATATATTTTCATAATTTTAAAAGTCATCTTATTTAATTGACCACTTTACTGATAAACTCATTTTTGTCTTTTGACTTAATGTGTATTTTATATGATATTAATATAACCACCCTGTTCTATATTGATTCTATTTGTTATTTTCATGAAATATTTTTCCATCCTGTCACTTTCAACCTGTTTTATTTATGGATTTAATATGCATTTCTTGTAAACAGCAGCATATAGCAGGAATGTTTCTTTACCCTTTCTGCTGACCTCACGCTTTTTGTTGGAGATGAAAAAAAACTTTTACATTATGGAAGTTAATAAGGCAAGATGTACTTTTACCATTTTGCTGTTTGTTGTAGCTAATATATTTTTCTCTCCTTTCCTCCATTATTAACTTTCTTTTTGTTTAGATGATCTTTTATAATGAGTCATTTTGCATCACTTCTCCATTTCTTGTGAAGATTTTTAGAGATATTTTATTAATACCATGGTTATTACATTTAGCATAGAAAATCTATCAGCATTTACTTTATAGTGATTCCAACTTGATTTCAATAGCATATAAATACATAGTACCTATAGCTCTCCATCCCTCCCATTTATTTTGATAGTGTCATAAATTACATTTTCATGTATTCTGCACCCAATGACAAAGAATTATGTTTGTTTTATTCATGTATTTGAATTTTCAGGCTTTTGAGAAGTAACAGACATTACCATTGACAAATGGAATAATATTCACATATATATTTTCCCATGTATTTATGTACACCAGAGATTTTTATTTCTTCATCCAGCACCAAGTTATTCTCTAGTATTTTCTTTTCAAAGTGGAGAGTTCACTTTGGCATATCTTTTAAGGCAGTTATAGTTATAATAACTCATTCAATTTTTTTTTTGGAAAATTTCTTAATTTCCCTCAGTTTTGAAGGACACTTTTTCTAGGTATATTATTCAAGGGTAACTTTTTTGTTTGTTATTCTAGAATAATATATCTATTATACTATAATAATAATATAATATATTGTTTGTTTTTTATTTCATCACCTTGCATATATCCTCCCATGGCCATCTGGCTTCCATGATTTCAATTGACAAATCAGATATTTATCTCATTAATGTTCCTTTGTATGTGACATATCACTTCACTCTTGCTGTTTTTAAGATTCTGACTTTGTCCTTGGCACTGGACCGTTTGATCATGATGGGTTTCGATTAGATCTACTTGGGTTCATCCTACTTGGCATTCATTGAGCTTCTGGGATTTGTATATGCATTTTTTTCATCAGATTTTGGAAGTTTCCTGACATTATTTCTCCAATTATTACGCTAACCTTTTATGTCTCTCTTTTTCTCTTGTAGTGTATAAATCTATAGAATTGATGGTGTCCCATAGTTCCTAAGGCTTTCTTAATTTTTTTTGCTCATTCTTGTTTCTGTTACTCAAATTAGATAATTTCAATTACTTTGACTTTGTGTTCACTAATTCTTTAATATTTCAGTTCAGCTATTAGATTTTGGAGTTTCACAATTTTCATTTGGTTCCTCTTTACAATTTTTATCTAATTACTTAAATTTATATTTTATTCATTTATTATTTTCCTAATATCCTTTCATTCTTTTTCCATGTTTTCCTTTAGTTCATTGATCCTATTTATGATAGTTGTCTTAATTTCTTTGATTAATAATTGCAGAACTGCCCTTCTTTTGAAATATTTTCCATTGAATTATATTTTCCTGTGACTGGGACATAGTTTTCTGTCACCTAGAATGCTTTTTTTAAAAATTTAGTTTAGCTGAGATTAGGACATTCTGAGTATTAAGCTATAGTCACTCTGAAAACCTATTTCTCTCTCTCTCTGTGCCAGGCTAACAAAAAGAAGAAAACAAAAAGGAAAGAAAGAGACAGAAGAAAAAGAAAGAAAATAATAATAAAACACACAAACAACCAAAAAAAAAAAAAAAAAAAG
>JAQZBX010081072.1:0-13729 GCA_029593785.1 Cabassous unicinctus | reverse complement strand
TCCTTGTCTTACATCAGTTTCACCTTCAATACCATCACACAAATGCTGCTGAGTATCCAGATGCAGAACAAAGTGCTGCCCCACCAAATATTCTGTTTCACTGTTTTTAGATCCCTAAAAAGTTACTCTTTCTTTTTTAAAATAATCTTTAAATTACATAAATATTACATTGAAAAAATATGGGATTCCCATATACCCCATCCCTTTCCCTCCCACACAGTCTCCCATTAATAATAGCTTTCCTTACTGTGGTACATTTGTAACAATTGGTGAACACATATTGAAGCACTGCTACTAACCATGTCTATAGTTCACATTATGGTTTACACTTTACAATGCACAAATTTATAAGTTTTGACAAATTGTATAATGACCTGTATCCATCATTGCAATGTCATGCAGAACAACTCCAATGTCCCAGTATAAGTCTCATGTTACAAATACAAAGGAAAATAACAAAGATGACAGCAGAACTAAAGATTAGAGCAGAACTAAAGGAAATGAAGAATAAAAGTACATTAGAAAAAGTTAACAACACCAAAGGCTGGTTCTTTGTGAACATTAAAAAAATTGAAAAACTTAAGCTAGACTAACAAAAGAAGGGAGAGAAGATGTAAATACATAGAATAAAAAATGACATAGAGGATATCACAACTGATCCCTGGAAAGTTACTCTTGACTATGATGGTCTATGACCACATTTGGGCCATTTGTCACCCCTCTGCACTTCAACATCACCCCAAGCGTTCTCTGCTGGTGACCATGTAGCTCAATCCTCATATTCTGGAAGAGCAAATTCTGCCAAGAAAATAGATCTAATACACCAAACTCCCTTCTTTTTCCTGTGTTAATTCTCAGTTTTCCATTTCCATTTCAAATGTCTCATCTTCTAATAGTATCCAACACCCCCACACAGCAGAAGGACTCTCAATGTATATGTTAGATTGAGTGTGGATCAAATGAAAGACAGTAGAGATATGAGGACATCATGATAATATCATGAAACAAGAAGTCTCTGCTACTGGCAATCAGAGAGCCAGACATGAGATTCCTGGACTCAGTGGGCTTTCAGGAATGAAAAAAGATATTTCTTTTTAGCATATGAATGATGAGCTGTAAATAAGTGGCATGCAGAGAATACTTACCTCTGAGAGAGATGATATTCTAGAGTAAAATTTGTAAGTAGCAATGCACTTTACTTTTTTAAACATCTAATCTACTTTATTTTTTTTTTATTTCAAAAGATACTTAGATTACATAAATGTTACACAAAAATATACGGATTCCCATATGCCCCACTCCTCACACCTCCCACACCCTCCCACAACATCTTTCATTAGTGTGGCACATTCATTGAAATTGATAAATGCATCCTGGAGCATTGTCACTGAGCATGGACCATAGCTCACATTTTAGTCTACACTCTCTCCCACACAGTTCTGCATGTTATGGGATGATAAAAATGGCCTATATCCATCATAGCAATATCACTCAGGACAATTCCCAAATCCAATAAAGCACGTGTATTACAACTCTTTTCCCCTCTCCCTGCCTGCAGAGCCTACAGTGGCCATTGCTTCCACATCAATATTGTAATTTCTTCCATTGCTAGAATCAAAATATGTATATAGTAGAATAGCAGGAAGTCTACTCTAGTCCATAGTTTATACCCCAATCCTGAGGATTCTGGAATGGTTATGTTCACTCCACCTCTAATTAAGAGGGGCTTCAATCCCATACAGCTGATGGATGAGATTCTCTTGCTTTCAGTTGTAGGCTCTCTCATTTCCTTGGTATGTTGGTGGTCAATTCTTGCCTCCTTGTTTGTTGTCTGGGGTGAGTCCAATGAATGAAAGAGTAGGTGTTGCAACTCCGCAGAAGCTAAGGGCTCAGCTGGCATATGGGCAACCCAAAGATTCCAGCCTCTTGCACGTACATGTACAAACTCCAGCACCAAGTATAGGTTTAAATAGATAGGACATATAAGCCATGTGTAAGGAAGCCATAATTGAGTCCAACTTTGTCACTCTCAGGAGCACAAACTCTCAGGAGTCCAACTTTGTCCTCTCAGAGGGCTCCCTGGCAAGGCACCAAACTCCATAGCTATCTGCCCAGACTGTAGTACTTGGGTGTCCCCAGAGCTCTCAGGAGCCCAATATTTGGGGTAGTATCCACTTTGACAGTCTATGAGATCTTGCTGAGATGTGCATGTGTTACCTCTGCGATGACTTCCTGACTCACTTTGAAGTCTCTTAGCCATGTAAACTCATTTGTCTTTACCTTTCCCCCTTTTATTCAAGGTGTTTTTCCAGGTGCATTGCTAGTTGGTGCTTGGTAATAATCCCTCATTGCTTGGGAGGCTCATGCCCAGGAGTCATGTCCCATGTTGGGGGGGTGACAGGGGGAGGTAAAATCCTTCTCTTTTAGACCACTAAGGATCTTCTCAGGCTGCTGTTGTTTCTCAATCTCTCACTCTGCAGCCTGCCCTTTCCTGGATTTTAGTGAGTAAAGTAAGGGAAATAAAAGGAAAGGAACCTTAAAACAAACAAACAAACAAACAAAGATCCAAGGAAAGCTAATACAAAGAAAATGTGTATATCTATTCCCTGTCAGTTTCAGCTGGATGCCTGATTACCTGGTGAATCATTTTTCAAGGAAGATTCAGGAATTGAATCAGTGACCTCATATATGCTAGGCAGGAATTCTTCCACTGAGCTGTTCTACCTCCTTGGGGTAATTAGCCTTTCAGAAGGCTACACCCTTTTCCCTTGGGCAAATTAGATCCCCTGCAGTCAGCTGGAGTGTTGCTAATCACTGACTCTCTGTGCTTCTTCCCTGATGTAATTCCTCTCTTTACCTAGGTGGCTGGGTGTGACCACCTGCCTGAGGCAATCCCTCTCCCCTCTCCCTGTGGAGTTGGTGTTCCTTCTGATATTGAAGGGGGCTCAACTGGCTTATCTCACTGCAAAGATATTACTGAGCATCCTCCCAGACTCCTCTTTCTTGCAGGGAATCTGCCATCAAATTCCCATTTGGAGCAGGGTCTAGGGTCTCCACCTAGCCTGTCTACCCTGAGAGCTGGGAATGTGTGCCCCTTTCAACCACTGATGTAAGCAACCTATGATTATTCCTGGTTTCCTTATCTGTCCAGTACCCTCCTAGATGACTCAGAGCACCTTCCTGTAGAGGTAGACATCTGCTCTACTCACAGTTAGATACAATTTACCAGGAGTTTTACCCTCACTTAAAATCTTGGCAGTGGCAGAGGGGAGCCCTTCCTGGCAGACAGGAGTTTTAATAACTCATGATTACTTGTTTTGCCTTCTTTGTGTCTCTGAACCTCACCCTTCTGAGAGTTGGTAAGCAGTGTCCTGGTTTTCTGTGCCCCAAAGCAGGTCCCCATGGCAGCCTCTTGCTTTTTCTTTGTTATTTTAGTCAGAGCTAAGCTTTTTTTGCCTAATTTGTCAGCCATGTTCCCACAATCCTCCTAGAAATGTACTTTAAGTCTTACTTTCTTGTCCAAGCAATTCATTCAAATGCTGAGAGTACAGCTGATGGAAAAAATCATCCTTCAAATCCTAGTCCTTGAAATTATCACAATAAAACAAAGTTGAATTTCAAACAACACCTGCAGTAGACTGATTGCATAGATGGTTCCAGTGCTCTAATTTTCCCTGTGTCCATATTTTTTGTAACATAATTATGTAGTCCCATGTATCAATAGGGAGAATATCTTTCTATGCCTTTGAATCAAGGTGAGAATGCAGATGTATTATTTGCTTTGGCAGTAGACTTTAGTGGAATTGACAGTGTGCCTAGGAATCCTTGCTGTGTTTCTGCTGTTTCCTCATGGGATCTTTCCTCAGCCACGTGACCAAATTCAAACTAGCCTGATGGAGAATAAGAGGACATGTGTAGAGATGGGAAATTCTCCAAGTAAAAGTCACCCTAGCCCAGCCTAGAGCTAATCAGAATACCAAGATCAAAAAAGCTTTACCAAGAAGATCAAAGCAACCCTGGATGACTCACAGACATGTGAGGAATCAGAAGAAAACAAAATAACCCCCAATCATGGTTTCCCATGGTATATTATGGTATGCCTTTTAGTTGTGGGATGTCTTCTTAGTCAGCAATAGCTAACTGACACAACAATGAACATAAACAAATATGAGGGTATTCTGATGGCTCTTCTGCTTCCAACTGTTTTCATTACTTCAGACATATGAAGGCAGCACTGATGATCACTAGATATTAAAATTTATTTCAGATATCTGTACTTAAATGTCACCACAAGTAAGATTCCCTTCCTGATAACTAGGAGAGTTTGGAAGGACATTTGTGTTTGTGTGGGCATAAGTGGTGACCCTGAGTTAGGCCTCTCCATTACCAGAGAAATTTTGGGGGGCAGAAATCCAAAATCTTCTATATTCACCCTTTCATCATGAAGAGAGAAGAGGTTTTTGATGATAAGTGAGATAAACTGATGAGAGAGTAAATGCATAGTTTGTTTTGTCTCGTGTCCTTTCTTGTTTTTATGATTTGTAGGAAACGGTAACCATTTTGTTTAGTCAAATAGAAGCAATCACATTTGTAGGTATCATTGGAAATTTTCAAGCAGAAACAGGAATTTGAGCCAATAATAATTACCATAAAGCATGCAACAGAGTCTTGCACAACAATGCACATAATCACTGACATATATTCACCAAAATTTCATACTTGAATGAGTTCACCTGCATCATGTAAAAGAAATCTTTCATTAGTAAGCCATTGTATAACTGAAAATTTTCCTCCACTGTATTTAAGATAATCTCTTTGATATGGCCACATCATACCATGATTTGTACAAATTTGTCTTCTTCTAGATTGCCCTTGAAAGACATATATTAGAGAAACAATTTCTGCTATAGTACCTTATGCCAGCAACCATCCATGATAAGCATTGTATACAATGAGCTGAATAAGATAACAGGACCTTAATAAAGAGAATAAAACAGATGACCTTCTATAAGCAGAACCAGTATGTGAAATCAGCATTAATAGAAAGATCTTTTAAGGTACATATATAGAATTGGAAGACACAAAATAATGAAAAGCTGCACTGTTACACTTTCCCCTACATTATAATTTTATAAATATAATTATATGACATTTGGACTTTTTCACATAAGGGTAGAAACACTACCACCACTCTTTCAGTAAAACAAAGGAAAAAACTTGCTTGGGAATATAAATGCCAATTGTGAAAAATGTTCTTCCAGAAATCTATGCTCTTGAGGGTATTTTGAATTTCTAAGTTATTTCTCATTCTATATTGAGAAAATGATTGGAAATGTAGGAAAGTGGACAAAGGAAAAAGTTATTAGTTATGCAAGATACAGAGAAAGCTTAATAGAGGAAGTTGCTTAAAATCAAAATTGTGAAAATGCTTTGAAATAATTAGAAAGAGACATTTCTTGCTTCCATGTGTAGATCAAGGAATCATAATTTCTGTATCTCTCTTTGATCAATGTAATTATAGACAATTCTTCATTTCCACCACAAACTGTGTACTTATGGCTTCCTTCCAAAGATATTTCCAAAGACCCTTTTATATCTTTATTACTTAGATTGTATATAAAGGGACTTAGTCAGGGTGTGTCCTTGACATACAGCACTGACACACATGCACTTGAGTGTCTGTACTGTCTAACAGCATAACTAAAGTAGCTCCTAAGCTCATACAATTAAATAAGGAGACCAATGAGAGATGAGGAGTACAAGTGGGATGTGCTTCATACTTCCCCTGAACTGATGAAATTGCATATATGAAATAAACACTTTTTAAGGAAGAGAAAAAGGATCCCAGCGAGGGCACCCACACCTAGCAATTCCCTTCCAAATTACATTATTAGACATTGATGATTAATTTCACAGAAAATGTTTGGGATATCCAAGGGCGTACAAAAGGACAGCCACAGCACCATTAAGTCTTGGAACAAGGAATTCCATGCACTCATGGGCCAGGACCCCAGAACCAGCAGGACACTGAGTCAGGGATTCAAGATTACCATGTAGTGCAGGAGGTGACAGATGGCCTCAAAGCAGTCATAGGCCATCACAGCCAGGAGGAAGTCCTCCAATGTTGCAAAGTGCATGAAAAAGGAAATCTGGGAAAGGCAACCACCACAGGGAATGACATTTATTCATATCTGAATATGCACCAGCTTCTTGGGAACTGTGGTGAGATAAAACAGATATCAGAAAAGGACTAATTGGAGAGGAAGAAGTACATGGGTATGTGGAGGTGGGAGTCTGTGCTGGTTACCAGAATGCTGAGAAGATTCCCAAAGATGGTGACCAGGTACTTTGACAAAACCAGCCCAAGGAGGAAAGGCTGCAATTCCGGTTCCACTTAAAATCTCAGAAGAAGATACTGAGATTTGAGTTTTGTTTCCTGGTTCCATCTTCCTGATGTAGCTAAAAGGAAATAAAACAAGACCATGACTAATATTCATACAAATACACATTCCTGGACTAGTTGACATACTATAATTTCTATTTTTCATTCAGGAAATTCATTTATATATTTTGGTTATACATATGGTCCCTTAGGGGACTTAGACCCAGCTCCAATTATAATTTTCTGTCCCACACTCCACCTTTTCTTCATTTGAGGTATTAATGTTGAGTTTGACTATGTTCCAGACACTGTCTAGGCAATGAGAAGAATGCATAGACACACTAGACCTCACCATCTGATGATGGAGAAAGAATGTAAATAAATAAATGAAAATCCTATGACATGTCAATGGGTGACTTTTGTGAGAAAGGAAAATAGGAACTGGAAAAAGACCAAGAGAGAATTCGGCTTGCTACAGATTTCTGATGATCAGGCAAGAGCAGCATAGAAGGTGACCTTTTAACAGAGGCCTCTCAGATGAGAGCTTGGGAGCCATGAAGAAACCTGGGGTATGTGTAACCAGTTGAGAGCATGTACAGGGCTAACGGCCCTAGAAAAGGCTTGTTTCCAATGTTCAAGATCCACAAGAAACCAGTGTGGTGAGGGGAGTGAGCAAGAGGGAGAGTAATGAGAGACAATGTCAGAGAAGGTTTAACAACAAGGTGGCTTCACTGCTGCTGAACTTCAGAATAAATAGAGTCCCTTGGCCCCATATTTTATGTCTCCTCCTTTATGAATTTGGTCTCCAGGGACTTTCACAAATAGAAATGAATACCCTCTTTATTTCCAATGAAAGATTAGCATTGTGGTTTCCTTATTATTTTGGAATATGAGCCAATGTATCTCTGCTCTAGCACACCAAACACATGCAAATGCCACAGAGAAACACACAGCCAAACCCACATTAATTCTTGGGGAAGACTGTTTGCTGGGATATCTACATTTTCCTCCTTCTTCTGAATCAATGTTTTTTCAATTTGAGGGTGCATTTACCCCATCAGGAGGTGGAGTCTATTCATCCACCTTTGATTCAGGACTGGATCTAAAGTGTTTAACTTGCTTTGCCCAAGAGAATATGATGGAGATGACAGTTTGCCTAAATAAGACTCAGTTGCTTCTGAAACCCTCTCTTTGAACTCTCTCTCACAGCCTTGTGAACAACTCCAGGCTCACCGGTTGTAAGATGAAGTCACATGGAGAAAACATCATTGTTTCAGTAAAGAATATGCTAGAGCATCCTATAGCCACCTAATCCCCAATCTGTGAGGGAGCACAGGCAAGACCAGAAGAGTCTCCATGGCTGACACCCGCTGGCTGCACTGCATTGAATACCATTGCGGGGATCCAAATATCTCTACACCACAGGCTTGGCTGCAGTAAGAAAGCATTGCCATAAACCGTTTACTTTTGAGACAGTTTGTTGTGCAGCAATCACAATTGCCATAATCAATGTGAAAAGAATAGAAGGCATTAAGAATAATCAACTGCTTGTCATTCTTTAGCATTCCATCAGATGCATGAATAAAGAACTCAGCATCAAAAAACACAGCACTGTGGGAAGACAGCTGACAGGTTAGGCAGAAAAGGCTCAGCTCTCACTAAAACAATGGAGAAAGACCCAGAGGCTGCCTTGGGGACCTGCTTTGGGATACAGCAGAACAGGAAACTGTTTCACAACTCCCAGGATAGTGAGGGACAGAAAGACAAGCTGAAACAACAAGCTGTGGGTTACTCAACCTCCTAGTCGCTGTAGGCCTCCCCTTCTGCACCACTGAGACATTAAGCTAGGGTAAAACTCCTGGATGAATTGTACCTAACTGAAAGGATAGCAGATGTCTTCTTCCCTGCCAGCTCCTTTGGATATATGTAGAACAGGAAGGTGCCCTGAGTAATCTAAGAGTGTACTGGACAGATAGAGAACCCAGGAAATTCACGGGTTGCTTGCCCTGGTGGCTGGAAGCAGCACATTTACCATGCCCCCAGGGCTGATAACCTAGGTGGAGCTGCTGGCTCCTTGCTCCAAATGGAGAGTGACAGCAGAGTCCCTGAAAGAGGGTCTGGAAGGGTGGAAAATGGTTTCTGTGCAGTGAGTTTAGCAGCTATGCCCCTCTTGAATAGTGGTAAGGACCCCAACTGCACATTTAGAGAGGAGGGGGATCCCCTCAGGCAGGCTGTCACACCCAGCTGCCTAGATAAAGAGAAGAAATACATCAGAGAGGAGGCAGAGAAGGCAGCTAATCAGCAGGGCACCGGAAGACTGCAGGGACTCTAACCTGCCCAAGGGAAAAGGAACATATAGTCTTCAGAAAGGCCAACAAACTTAAGGAGGCAGATTAGCTCAGTGGGAGAATTCCTGCCTAGCACATATGAGGTCTCTGATTCAATTCGTGGCTCTTCATTGAGAACTGATGCACTGGGTTATTGGGCATCTGGCTGAAATTTTATGTCAGATAACAATAGACATTATCTTTGTAATAGAGTTTCTTGGATATCTTTTTTTCTTTTAAGTTTCTTTTCTTTTTTATTGTCCTGATTTTACTCACTAAACCTTAGTTCAAAACCTGCAAAAGATAGGCTGCAGGGTGATTGATTGATGAACAAGAGCAGCCTGAGGAGACCCTAAGGGGTCTAAGAGAGAAGGTTGTTTCTCCGTTTTTATTGTAGTTTTTTTTTATTTTAAAAATTTTATTCTTTTTCTTCTCCTTTCTCCTTTTTTAAAATGAATTGCTGTTGTCCTGTTTCTTGTTTGTTGTGTTTCTTCTTCCTTTGTTTCTCTTTATTTATTTATTTTTATTATTTTTTTCTTTCAATTACCAATTTTCTTTACCTATGCTATTTCTTTTCTCTCCTTCATCTGTATGTCTTCTGTTTTCTGTTGTGGTTCTTTTATTCTACCTCTTTTTGTTTGCTCTCTGATTTTTCTTAATTTCATTTATCTCTCTTTTTTCTCTCTTTTATTTCATTTTTACTTGTTTTTCTTTCTCTCCTTTCTTTTTTCTTTCCCCCTCTTCTCACCATTACAGCATTTTTATTCATTCTATACATTTTTCTGTATTCTGTTTCTTGTTTCATTGTTTATATTCTACTTTTCTAATCTTATTCCTCTGCACTTCTTAGTCATGTTAATTTTTCAATTTCCAAAGCCTTGTACAGATCCTCTCCTATATTTTACTGTTATGATTGCTATTATTCTTTCTGTCTTCTTATCTCATTCCTTGTCCCTGGTCCGAATTTTTTTCAAGGGAACATAGACACAAAGAAATAGAATGAAAGAACATTCTATTGAAATTGAAAACTTACCACACACACAAAAACAACAATGAAATAAAACTACAGAATAGAGAGAGAAGCTAATCAACTGAGTAACACCATCAAGATAAACAGATGCCTAGACACCAACAAAAAAATTACAAGCCATATTAAGAAACAGGTAGTCATGGTCCAGTCCAATGAACAAGCTAAAAGCCAGGACAAGATGCAGAATATGGAAGAATTAATTAGAGATGCTGAAACAATTATCATGAATCAACTTAATAAAGTGAAGAAAGAGATTAAGGATATTAAGAAGAAAATGGGAAAACATGCAGAAAAAAATGTAACCATAAATAAAATGATAATGGACATGATGGGGATGATTGGCACAATCCAAGAAATAAAAAATACACTAGAAGCAAATAACAGCAGATTTGAATAGACAAAGGAAAGAATCAGTTGTGTGGAAGATAGTACACCTGAAATTAGATAGTAGAACAGATAGAAACAAGATTGAAAAAAATATAGCAGGAACTTAGGGATTTGAATGACAAGATGTAATACAAACAACAATGAGCAAAACATATAAAAAAATCAACTCAGTGAAAGTGATGTGGCTCAGTGGTTGAGTGCTGGCTTCCCCAAAAGATGTCCCAGGTTCAATACCTGGCTCCCAGTACTAAAAAAAAAAAAAATGCATATACAATACTGCAAAGGCAATGTTTAGAGGGAAATTTATAGTCCTCAATGCTTACATTAAAAAAGAAAAAAGAGGTAAAATTGAAGAACTAACTGGAGACCTAGAGGAACTAGAAATATAACAGAAAACTAATCTCAAACCAAGATGAAGAAAAGAAATAGTCAGAGCAGAAATAAATGAAATTGAGAACAACAACAATAAAAAAAACAAAGGAGTGAATAAGCGAAAACAAACATTGTTCATGGAGAAGATCAACAAAATCAACCAGCCCTTAGCTGGATGAGCAAAGAAAATAAGAGAGAAGATGCAAGTAAATAAAATCAGAAATTAGAGGGGGGACAAAAGCAGTGACCCCACATAAATAAAAGAGATCATAAGAGGATACTATGAACAACTTTATCTCAAAAAAGTAGACAATGTAGACCAGATGGACAAATTCCTAGGTACACAAGAACTATATACACTGACCCAATAAGAAATAGAAAACCTCAACTAATCAATCACAAGGGAAGAGATTGAAACAGTCAGCAAGAACCTCCAAAAGTTGAAAAGCCTAGTACCAGAGGCCATGACAGATACAAGCCATTTTAAATCTTGCCAAAACCTATAAAATTCTGCTGTGCAAACTATAAAACATAATATAAAATATAGATAATGATTGGTTGCAATGCTTCAATATATGTTCATCAATTGTAATAAATTAAACACACTAATGAAAGATGGTTTAATGAGGGGGAAATGTGGGAGGGGGTGGGGCCATATGGGAGTCCCCTACATTTTCAATGTAACATGTATTTAATCTAAGCCTCCTATTTTAAAAAAGTCTGAAAAAAAAAATACTTGCAAACCACATCCAAAAGCACATTGAATGAATCACACAGCATGATCAAATGGATTTTATCCCAGGTAAGCAAGGGTGGTTCAACATAAGAAAATCAATTAGTGTAATCAACCACTTAATAAATTGAAGAAGAAAAATCACATGATCCTCTAAATTGATGCTGAAAAAGGCATTTGACAAAATACAGAATATTTTCATGTTAAAAATACTGCAAAAAGTAGGATTAGAAGGAAGCTTTCTCAATATGGTAAAGTACATATGTAGAAAACTTACAACTAGCATTGTTCTCAAGGGTGACAGATTGAAAACTTTGCCACTGAGATCAGGAACAAGTCAAGGATGCCCACTGTCACCACGGTTATTCAATATTGTGCTAGAAATTCTAGCTAATGCAATTAGGCTAGATTAAGAAATAAAAAGGACTGAAATAGGAAAGGAAGAAGTAAAACTTACATTACTAACTGATGATATAATCTTAAATGTAGAAAATCCTGAAAAATCCACCACAAAGCTACTACAGCTAATAGACTAGTTCAGCAAATTGGCTGGATACAAGATTAATACATAAAAATCGATAGCATTTTTACACAATATTGAATGTGGAATCTGAGAAGGAAATCAGAAAAACATTTACATGTATAATACCAACTAAAATAATCAAATATTTGGGAATAAACTGAACCAAGGAAGTAAAGCACAGGTATTCAGAAAACTTTAAAATATTGTTGAAAGAATCTGAAGAAGACCTAAGTAAATGGAAGGATATTCTGTGTTCAAAGATTGGAAGACTAAATATTATTAAGATGCAAGCAAGAGATTCCCATGCATCACCTATATGGGATTGGAGTCCGCCTCAATTAAAGGTGGAGTGGGCATCCCCATCTCAGAATCCTCAGGATTCAGGAATAAAATAAAGACTAGAGTGGACTTACTGGTATTCTACTATAGACTTATTGTGATTCTAGCAAGGGAAGAAATTATATAATGGATATGGAGACGGTAGCCACTGGAGGTGCTGAAACCAGGAAGATGAAAAAAGAGGTGTAATATGGGGGCATTTTCAGGACTAGGTTGTCTTGAAAGACTTTACAATGACAGATACAGGACATTATATATCCTACCATAACTTACAGAATTGAGTAGGAGAGAGTGTAAACTACAATGCAAAGTATAATCCATGCTTAGTGGCAATACTCAAAAATGTGTTAATCAACTGCAATGAATTTACCACACAAATGAAAGAATTTATTAATGTGGGAAAAAGTGGGAGGTGTGGGGAGTGGGGCATATGGGAATCCCTTATAATATTTTTTTTATGTAGCATTTTATGTAATCTAATTATCTTTTAAAAATAAATAAAAATATATTTTTAAAAGAGAAGTCAATTATGCCTAAACTGATTTACAAATTCAACACAATCACAATAGAAACCTCAACCTTAAAAAAATAAAAAAAACAGCTTTAGTAAAGAATAATTTACATGTCTTGAATTCACTCACTTTTAAGTTTACAATTCAATGATCTTTAGTAGAATTGTGAAATATTCTCCAAACCCATCTTTAGAACGTGAACTTCATCTGAAAAAGATCACGCATGCTCTTTATTTTAGCATTTTCTTATTATTTTTAAAGAAGGTTTGGATTACACAAATATTACATAAAAATATAGGTCATTACTCTAAGCCAAAATCAGCATATGAATGCATAACCTTCCTCCCAGCATTGGACATGACTTCCAGCAATGAGCCTCCCTGGCACAGAGGGATTATTAACAAACACTAAATAAAATGCATTTGGAAAAAACCTTGACTGAAAGGGGGAAATATTAAATACAAAATGAGTTTGTATGGCTAAGAGATTTCAAAGTGAGTCAGGAGGTCATTGCAGAGGTCAGCTTACGCATGTCTCAAAGATCTCATTGACTGACACAGGAAACAGTGCCTCAAGCAATGGGTCTCCTGAGGATTCTAGAGACATTTAGATACTATAAGCTGATGAACACAATGAGGAATTTGGAATACTTTCAGTGAACCTTACTTTTGTATTCATATTTCCCAGTGTAACAGAGTTAGTCTCATTTATAGTTTCTCTACACATGGCTCTTCTGCCCCTTTTATTTGAATCTATAATTAGCAATATATTTATAAAGTATATGTCACAGAGACTTAAATCTTTGGTGTGTTCATGTGCCAATTGAGCCCTGAATCTCAACATAGTTGCAAAACCTACTCTCCTGTTCATTGAACTCACCCAGGACAACTACCAAAGTAATGATGATGGACAACACCCATCTCAAGAAACAGAGATGTCTGCATCTGCAAGCAAGAGAGTCCCATCCATCTGCCCCATGGGATCTAAACCACCTCCCAATCAGAAACAGAGTGTGTAACACATCCCCAAATCTTCAGGATTGGAGAATGAACAATGGATTAAAGTAGATTTATTATTATTCCATTATAGACTTATTCTACCAATGGAAGTACTAGGATCATTGG
>JAQZBX010081071.1:0-13727 GCA_029593785.1 Cabassous unicinctus | reverse complement strand
ATTTTACACAGATAAACAGAAACTGAAAGAGATTGTCACAGGAGACTGAACTTGTAAGAAATGTGAAAGGGAGTATTGCATGCTGAAAAGAAAAGACAGGAAAGAGAGGCTTGGAAAGGAGAAAAAAAACAAAGGCTATAATTAAGGGTAACGAAGGTTAAAAAATAGACAATATAAAGATATTATATAGGAAAGCCAAATGATAACATGGTAATAGTAAGTTATACCTTTCCAATAATAACATTGAATATTGTAATGAAATCCCCAATCAAATGACTCAGACAAAATGGATGCAAAATATATGCTATTTATGTGATTTCTACAAGAAACTTACCTTAGACAGAAGACACAAATTGACCGAAAGTGAAAGTTTGGAAAAAGATATTTCACACAAACATTAACCAAAAAAAGACCTAGAGTATCTACACTAATATGGGATGAAATGGACTATAAAAACAAGTTTTTATAAGAGACAAAGAAGGAAATTTTATATTAATATAAGGGGATATTCACCAAGAAGAAATAACAGTGATAAATATTTATGTACTCAAAGAGGGTTACCCCAAATACATGCAGCATATTATCACAAAACTGAAGGGAGAAATAGACCTGACTACAATAATATTTGCAGAACTCAATACACCACTCTCATCATTGGATAGAACATCTGGACAGAGGATCAATAAGGAAACAGAAAACCTGAATAATATTGTAAATGAATAGACCTAACAGACATATGCATCAATTTGCACCACAAAACATCAGGATATACATTCTTCTCAAGTGCTCATGCACTTTTCTCCAGGATAGGTCACATGCTGTGTTGCAAAAAGATCTCAAGTAATTTAAAAGATTGAAATTTTAAAAAGCACTTTCTGTAATCATAATGGAATAAAGCCAGAAATCAATAACAGGTGGAAAAAGGCAAAATTCAAAAATACATGAAAGTAAACAACACACTCTTAACCAATCAGTGGGTTAAAGAAAATTTTACAAGAGAAATCAGTAAATACCTCAATAATAATGAAAATGAGAACACAAGATATCAAAACCTTTGGGTTGAAATGAAGGCAGTTTTGAGAGGGAAATTTATAGCACAAAGTGCTTACATTAAAAAGGAAAAAAGAGATAATATCAAAGACCCATCTTCACACCAGAAAGAACTTGATAAACAACAGGAAACTAACCCCAAATCAAGCAGAAAGCAGGAAATAACAATGATTCAAGCAGACATGAATGAAATGGAGAACAAAAATTTACCATAGAGAGGATTGTGGGAAGATGGTGACCAACTAACAGGCAGAGCTGCAAAAACAACAAAAACAATAGAGAAAGTGCCAAAACCTGTCCAAGGGATCTGCTTTGGGGGTCAGCAGACCAGGACAATGCTATACAACTCCCAAGAGGGTGAGGGACAGGGAGACGAACAAGCCTAAATGACAAATATGAGTTACCAAGCCCCTATATCAGCCAGGAAGGGCTCCCCTTCCCCACCCCCAAGATATTAAGCTGGAGTAAAACACCTGACTCACTGCAGCCAACTGAGAGGGAACAGACATCTTCCTTCCTGTCAGCTGTTTCAAGGGAAAAGTGAGGAGAGTTTGGGGTGCCTTTCTGCAGTGAATTCAGCCAGCAGAGACTGCTTTGAATCGAGACTGAAACGTCTCTTTGGAAATGTGCGCTGACTAGCTCCATCTGCAGTCCAGTCTGGAAACTGCATAGACAAAAATTTCTCTGAGCTCCCTGTATCCGAAACCTGTGAGAAAATCTGCACCCCACTAGTGAGTACCTGGCATGATTTTGAAAACTTAAGCTGAGCAATTTTTAAGACTAAGAATAAGTTGAACCAAATATCAAAGAAGAGTTGTGAAAAAATAATAAGCCAGAGAAAGAAATTAGCTATCAGAGTAAATTCACAAACATATTCAGATATCTAGACATCAGCAAAATTTACAAGCCATACTAGATAACGGAAGAGATGGCCCAGCCAAAAGAACAAACCAAATATCCTGGAAAGATTCAGGATTTAATGCAATTATTCAGGGGTAATCACACAACTTTCCTAAATCACTTCCAAGAATTTAAAGAAAATATGACTAAAGAAATAAAGGGTATTAAGAAGACACTGAGAGAGCATAAAGGACAATTTGAAAGCCTTCAAAGATAAATAACTGACCTTATGGGAATGAAAGACACGATGGATGAGATTAAAACTACATTAGAGACATAAGAGCAGGTGTGAAATGCTTGATGACAGAATTAGTGAATTCAAAAACATGAACTTGAAAATACAGGAGAACAGAAAGAGAAGAGAATAGAAAAAGTGGAACAGAGTCCCAGGGAAATGAATGAAAATGCAAAATGCACAAACATTCTCATTATTGGTGTCCAAAAAGGAGAAGAGAATGGAAAATGGGCAGAAAGAATATTTGAGGAAACGATGACTGAAAATTTCCCAAACCTTATGAAAGACATAAATATCAATATCCAAGAAGGACAAAACACCCCAAACAGAATAAATCCAAATAGACCTACCCAGAGACACCTACTATTCAGAATGATAAATATCAGAGATAAAGAGAGGATTCTGAAAGCAGCAAGAGAAAAGCAAAGCATCCCATACAAGGGAAACTCAATAAGATTAACTGCCAATCTCTCATCAGAAACTACGGAGGAGAGAAGAAAGTGGTTTGATGTATTTTAGGTACTGAAGGAGAACAACTGCCAGCCAAGAATTCTGTATCTGGCAAAGCTGTCCTTCAAGAGTGAGGGTGAGTTCAAAGTCTTCACAAACAAACAAAAATTGATAGAATATGTTACCAAAAGACCAGATTTGCAAGAGATACTAAAGGAGGTGCTGCAGCCTGAAAGGAAAAGACAAGGGCTAGAGATTTGGAGAAGAGTTTAGAAATGGAGATTATTAAGAAAGGTAAACTAAAGGATAAGAAGACAGGCAATAGAACAATATGACAACAGAAAACCAAAATACACAATGGATGAAGTAATTCCTTTACAGTAATAACACTGAATGTTAATGGATTGAACTCCCCAATCAAAAGATATAGACTGTTAAAATGGATAAAAATATATGAGCCATCTATATGTTGTCTAGAAGAGACTGACCTCAGAAATAAGGACACAACCAGGTTAAAAGTGGAAGGTTAGAAAAAGGTATTCCATGGAAATTGTAACCAAAAAAGAGCTGGCATAGACCAGATAAATGTAAAATATCAACATTATAGTATATGAACAATAATTACTCAGTGCAAATGGCAAATTGTTCCCATGATCAGTACTCTGTAATTTTTTTCCATACAAAATAAACACTTGCTTTTAACTGAGGAGTACTGGAGAAGAGAGATATTTTTGATACTTCATTTTTCTTTAACCCTTTCTTATTCATACTCTTTAATTAAGTAATCTATGTGGCTCAATAGTGATTTAGCATGACTACTGTTGAACAAGATTTTGAGATTTTCTGCCTCATAAAATTATCAGTTGGCAAATTATCTGCTGTAATTCATTCCAAATAGGAATGTATCTATAAAGAATTATGGCCTAATTGGAAATTAAATAACTAAACCAATAATTAATTTCATTCTTAGAGATTATTATGTCCCATAGTTTGAACTGTAATGTAAAAATTAGAATTATGTTATATTAATTTCTATTATATTTGAATTATTATTTACATTTATAAAGGTTTGTTGCTATACTATTTTTTATAGTTGGTTATATTAAATCTAACCTATACTTGCACTGTCTTTCAAAATTTGTAACTTCTCTCAATCTACTTATCTATTTATTTTACAATAAAGAACTTTTTAACAACTAAGAAAAAATCACTGATTATACACTTTGGATAGATCATATGGTATGTGACTATATCTCAATAAATCTACTTAATAAACAAATAAATAATTTTGCAAGAATAGCCAGAAATACCAGCTATATACAGCAGGGAAACATAAAGATTGAGAGGTAAGGAATTTTCTCGTTTGTCTGCCTTTTGGTTTTTACTGTTAGCATCGAAATATTGAAGATGCTTTAATAATGATTGAAGTGATGAACACACAACTATGTGGTTATACCAAATATCATTGATTGTAAACTTTGGATAAATTTTATGCTTTATTAATATGTATCAATAAAATTGATTTGTTGAAAAAATACAGTAGAGAGAATTTAAAAAACAAAACGTTGGTTCATCAAGAAGATCAACAAAATCAACAAACACTTAGCTAGAATGACAAGGAAAGAGAGAGCAAAATGCAAACAAATAAAATCATACAAAACAGGAGGGACATTACTGCTGGTCCTACAGAAATAAGAATGATCATAAGATACTATGAACAACTGTATGTCAACAAATTAAACAACTTAGGTGAAATAAACAGCTTTGTAGAAACACACAAACTACCTACTCTGACTCAAGAAAAAATAGAAGACTTCAACAAACCAAACACAATAAAGATATTGAATCAGTAATCATAAAACTCCTAACAAAGAAAAGCCCAGTACCAGAGTGAATTCTACTGATCATTTCAAAAGAAATTAATACGTGGAACACAAATGTCTTCATTTCTTTGCCGTCTTAAAAATGTCTATCCACATACATCTTCCCCAGACCTCTTTGTCACCAATCTCCAATCAGGTTCCTTCTAAGTCCCTGACCATCCAGCCAAACCATTATCAACAGCCCATGAATCAGTGTAAAAATATACCTCTGGCCATTTATCCTTCCAGGCAAAATGAACAAGCAGTTGCATTATTCAATGTTCTGCCCACTGGGAAGACATACCCTCACCACTATCTTTCAAGGACATGCCAGAAAGGGATTGGAGTGTTGCAGTTGTTCACTTACAGGTGGTACCTTCAAATTGTGCAGAACAATCTGTTAACCAGTCCAAATTTTCTTTCTTCAGTCAACTGATTGTAAGGAACTCCCCAAGAGGCCATAACCATGGACTGGAAAAGAGAAGGTAATGTGGCAGGATTCGTGGCCATAGTTTTTTGGGGCCACTTTCATGTGTAAAATACATGTGCTTTTAGGACTTGCTTAATCCCTATCTCATATATACCACTTCTATTTTATGATGGAGTGCTTCTGTGCATGCTCAACTTTATGGTTTTGTAAATAATACAGCATCCAGTTCATGATTGGCAACTCAGGTCTCATGATAACTTGGTGGCCCATGGTTAAGTGTTTGATCACTACTAAGGCCCAGTAACAGGCCAAAAGGTGTTTCTCAAAAGGAAAGTAGTTATCTGCAGAAGATGGCAGGGGTTTTCTCCAAAATCTTAAGGGGAATTTGCCTTGTCTTCATTGTGATTCTCCTACAGAGGCTTACCAAAGGCTCTGGACAACACCTCTATTTGCCACTGACACTT
The DNA here is from genome assembly GCA_029593785.1 of Cabassous unicinctus. NCBI lineage: Eukaryota > Metazoa > Chordata > Mammalia > Cingulata > Chlamyphoridae > Cabassous > Cabassous unicinctus. Next base: position 8,336 of record JAQZBX010081071.1, on the reverse strand, counting down.
TTAACAACATTGAATCTGCTGAATAATATGACCCAAGTGGCTGTGCAGCTTGCAAAGCATTCTGGACCTGTCACAGAGCCTCCTCTTGTTCCAGTCACCATTCAAATTAGCAGCTATTTTGGTCATTCAGTAAATAGGCCAGAGTAGCACACTCAAATGTGGAATATGTTGTCTCCAAAATCCAAAGAGGCCAACTAGGCATTGTACCTCTTTTTTGTCATAAGAAAGACCAGATGTAACAGCATGTCTTTCATATTAGAAGAGATATCATGACATGCCTTAAACCACTGGGAATTCAAATCTTTCAATAAGGTGGAAGACTACTCTATTTTTTGTTGGATTTATTTCCCATTCTCTGAAATGTAAATGCCTTACCAATAAGTTTAGAGTACTTGCTATTTCTTGCACACTATGTCCATGCACCATGACAGCATCAATATAATGGACCAGTGTGATGTCTTGTGGGAGGGAGAGATGACCAAAGACCCTGCAGACAATATTGTGACATAAGGCTGTAGAGTTGGTATACCCCTGAGGTAGGACATTGAAGATAAATTTCTGGCCTTTCCAGCTGAAAGTAAACTGTTTCTTGTGGTCTTTACTAACAATGATTGAGATGGAAAAAAAAAAAACATTGGCCAAATCAATAACTGCATACCAGAAACCAGGGGATATGTTGATTTGCTCAAGCAATGATTCCTCATCTGGAACAGCAGCTGAAAATTGGAAGCCCCACCTGGTTAAGTTTACAATAATCTACTGTCATCCTCCTAGATCCATCTGTTTTCTGCACAGGTCAGATAAGGGAGTTGAATGGCGATGTTGTGGGAATCACCAGCCCTGCATCTTTCAAGTTATTGATGGTGGCACTGATCTTTGCAATCCCTCCAGGAATCCAATATTGTTTCTGATTTATTGTTTTGCTAGGTAGGGGCATTTCTAGTGGCTTCCACTTGGCATTTCCTACCATAATAGTTCTTACTCCACAAGTCAGGGTACCAATGTGGGGATTCGGTCACTTGCTGAATATGTCTATTACAATTATGCCTTCTGGAACTGGGAAAACAACTACAGAATAAGTCCAGGGAACTGCTAGACCCACTGTGAGAAAGACCTGAGCTAAAACTCCATCAATCACTTGACCTCCATAAGACCCTACTCTGACTGGAGGACCATACTGATGGTTAGGATCTCCTGGAATTAGTGTCCCTTCTGAGTCAGTTTCTAATAATCCCCCAAATATCCAATCATTTCCTTTTCGACAATGCACAGTTACCCTGGTAAAAGGCCATAGATATCTTTGAGAAAGGCTGGGAGAAAGATTAACATTATGAATTTTTGGCAGTGTAACAGGGTCATTCCCCAAGGGGAACTGGTCTTCCCCTCATTCAAGGGGCACTGGGTCTCTAACTATCTCAAGTTTTGGAATTAAAAGGCCATGACTCTCTCTTTCTGTAATTCAAGTTAACATTTTTTTTCACTCAACCTAGAACACTTTTGCTTATGCAGATCAAGTAGGAATTTAGTTGACTGCTCATCTATTTTACTTATAGGTACCCCATGATCTGTTATCCAATATCCTAGGTCTCTGTGACTCAGACTATTTTGATTGCTGCTTTAAATCTGATGTTCATTTGGTAGCCATGCTCAATTAATCTTTGGCGATTAAGTGCTGTCAATTGGCTTCTACCCGCTGGGAATCTGATCATTCCCTCAGCGTTCAAGGATCCTAGTTTCATGACAGCAGTTCCCAAAGTAATGTCTGACTTACAGAGAAGAGCAACCACAGAGCTCTTCACAGAAGAAAGAATTACACTCAATTTTTTTTCCTCACAGTCCTGGTGAAAGGTGTATCCTCTAGACATTACTGGGCTGGGAGAACAGGTCTTACAATGTAAATAAATTTTAACTTTCCAATCTCTCTAAGCCTTTGAGTACCCAGGGAAGTTCTGGCATCTTGGCTTCAGGTAATGTCATCCATCTTTTGAACCATGTTTCATCCAGTCACCTGAACAAACTGTTAGGGCCCTTTCTAACCCCTCAAGCTACAACACTGAGTGCAGAATCTCAGCTTAGTGGGCTCATATCAATAAATTGAGCATGATTCAACTTTATATTCCTTCTTCTATTATCAAACACCCTTAATATCCCTTTCTACATATATTTCCACAATTTAAGTCTGTATAAATTGGAAAACACATACAGTTCTTTTGGAGTATAGCATACTTCCTTATTAGTCACACTTTGTACACACAACTCTACAAATCTCTGTCAAGGTGTCAAAAACACTCATACCCAGAATTTTGCCTCTTCTAGGCAAGGAAGTAGCCATATCCAGTGGAGACATTTTGTGTATCTCTATTGCCAATTCACACCATGGACTATCAATGGCCTTTGATTATTGAAAGCATAGTCTCTAGTGCCTTTGAATCTAATCAGAGAGCCAAGTGCAAAATATCCAGAACCAATTGAAATCCCATTTTTAAGATTCTATTTCTCAAAAGCCACCTTTGCTAACAAGCTTTTTTAGTGAGGACTTTCTATGGAAACAGATCCAACAGGAGAGATCTGTAAATATTATGAGATTTTATAAAATTGTCTCATGCAACCATGAAGATGCATGAGTCAAAATTCTTTAGAACAGTCTGCTAGCCAGCAACTCCGATGAAGGTCCTTTATGAATTTCCTAGGAGATTCAAGGGCTGTTTGAAGTACAGATGGGAATTCCCTCTCTCAATACTGAAACCACAGTTCCTTTTTTGGCCTTCAAATGATTGGATGAATTGCCTATCATTGCTGAAGGCAATATCTTCAGTTGTTTGTACATGTAATCAGCCATAGGTGCAATCAACTCACTGATAATTTTAGTCTATGAAATGTCTTCACAGTAACAATCAGGCCAGAGCTTGGTTGACCAAACAGCTGGGCACCATTACCTAGACAAGTTGATACATGAGCTTAACCAGCACAGCATATATGAAAAACTCTTAGCCAACATCGTACTCAAAGGTGAAAGGATGAAAGATTTCCCACTAAAATTGAGAAAAAAGCAAGGCTGCCATTGTTCACCACTGTTATTCAATATTGTGCTAGAAGTTCTAGCTACAGCAATGAGTAATTAGGCAAGAAAAATAAATAAAAGTCATCTAAATCAGAAAGGAAGAAATAAAACTTCCATTATTTACAGACAGGATTATCTTATACTTAGAAAACACCAATAGAATATACAGCAAAACTATAAGAACTAAAAAACAAGTTCAGCATAGTGGCAGGATACAAAAACATGCAAAAATCTGTAGTGTTTCTATACACTAGAAATGAACATTATGAGGTAGAAATCAGGAAAGTAATTACATACTATATCAACTAAAAGAATCAAATATCTAGGAATAAATTTAAGCATGGAAGTAAAGGATCTATTCCAAAGCTACAATATATTGCTAAAAAATTAAAGAAGACCTAAACAAATGGAATGACATTCCACGTTCATGTATTGGAAGACTAAGCATTAGGATGTCAATTTTATCCAAATTGATTTACAGTTTCAACAATCAAATTTCTAACAGCCTACTTTGCAGAATTGGAAGTCAATTTCCAAATTTATTTTCAAGGGAAAGGGAAACCAAATAGCCAAAATTAACTTAAAAGGAATAAAAATAATTGGTGTACTCACTCTTCCAGACATTAAAGAATATTACAAAGCTACAGTGGTCAAAACAGCATGGTATTGGCATAAAGGTAGACATATAGATAAATGGAATCATATTGAGAGTTCAGAAATAGATCCACACCTCTACAGTCAATTGATTTTTGACAAGGATAACAAGCCCACTCAACTTGGACAGGACATTTTCTTCAAGAGATAGTGTTGGGATAACTGGATATCTGTATAAAAAAGAATGAAAGAAGACCCCTTTTTCATACCTTATACAAAAACTTGAAATGGATCAAAGATCTAAATATAAAAGCCAGGGCTATAAAACTCTAAGAATAAAATGTAGGAAAGCATTATCAAGATCCTGTGGTAGGAGGTGGTTTCTTAGACCTTATATCCAAAACATGAGCAACAAAAGAAAAAAGTAGATAAATAAGACCTTCTCAAAATTAAATGGTTTTGTACTTCAAAGGAGTTTGTCAAGGAAGTGAAAATGCAGCTTACTCAATGGGAGAAAATATTTAGAAACTATATATCTGATAAGGGTTTAATATATATGATATAAAAAGAGATTCTATCACTCAATGATAAGAAGACTAATGTCCTAATTTAAAAATGGGCAAAACACCTGAATAGACATTTTTCCAAAGAAGAAATACAAATGGCAACAGAACACTTGAAAAGTTGTTCAACATCATTAGTTGCTAAGGAAATGCAATTCAAAACTACAATGAGATATCATTTCACACCTACTAGAATGGTCTTTATTTTTAAAAAAACAAAAAACTACAAGTGCTGGAGAGGATGTGGAGAAATAGGAACACTTATTCGCTCTTAGTAGGAGTGTAGAATGGTGCAGTCTTGTGGAAGCCTGGTGGTTCCTCAGGAATTTAAATGTATAACTGCCAAACAATCCTGCAATCCCACTCTTAGTATATACTCAGAAGCACTGAAACAAGGAATACGAACAGACATTTGCACACCAATGTTCATAGTGGCATTATTCACAATAGCCAAAAGATGGAAACAACCCAAGGTTCCATCAACAGATGAATAGATAAAATGCAGTAAGTGCACACTATGGAATATTAATCAGGTGTAAGAGGAAATGAAGTCATTATTCGTATGACAACATGGATGAAACTTGAGGAAATTATGTCGAGTGAAACAAGGCAGACACAAAGGATAAATATTGTATGATCCCTCTAATATGAACTAAATATAATGAGCAATGTCATGGATTTAATAACTAGAATATTGATCATCAAAAGATAGAATGAAGATAGAGAATGGGAAGCAGATGCTTAATTTGAGCAGAATTTGTATAAAGGTTGATTGTAAAAGTTTGGAATTGGGTAACGGTGATAGTAGCACATTAGAGTGAATGGAATTAGCAGCACAAATATGGAGGTTTGATTGTGATTGAAAGGGAAAGTTTACGGTTGTGTATATTACTAGAAGAAAACCTAAAGGATGAAACAAGGGATTGTATAGCATAGGATAGTAGAAATATAAGAATATTATTCCACAAATCAGAACATATGTACATTAATATTACAAGGTGTTAATAATAGGGTAGTATTTGAGCTAAAATGCACCTAAAGCACACTACGGACAGTAGTGAATCATAATATATGAATTGTCTATGAATTATTATATATAAATTGTAAAAAAGAATGATCTTAAGTGACAGAAACAAGCCAGAAAGTCCTGCATATTATTTGACTCCATTTTTATAAATTGTAAATATAAATAAAGTAATAGATGTGGAATTAGATTTGCAGGTATGTATGGCAGGGGAAGGGTAGAAGGATTGAGAGGTGACTGCTAAGGGGCTGTGAATTTTTCTTTTAGAGTAATGAAAATGCTCTAATATTGATTGTGCCGATGAATGCCAACTCTGTGATTATACCAAAAGCCTTTGAATGTACACTTTGGATGGTCTGATAAACACGTCATTTTAAAGTCAAGTGGCTTATTCATGTGAATTTTAAAGTGCAATTAATCTATGTAGTATACATAATTGCCAACATATTTCCTTTAAATGATTTCAAATATTTTTTCTTTTAAAATCCATATGCAGATTATTTACCTCCATAATTAATATATTTCCCAAAATACTTCTGAAAATAATTCAATAGTAGGTCATGAGTTTAAAATAATTGTGCAGTTTAACTCACTTTACAGAGGTTTCTGCAAATATTGCATATAAAAAATGTAATAGATAAACTATAATTTTCTGGTAATTATTGTTTCTTTACAAAACATTTAGATTGAGAGAAGAAAAGCATGGTAACTTTACAATTTATCATTTCATTCACTTTAGTCATATTTTATTAACACATTATTGCTCTATAAGTAAAATATGGTCACTTTACACTTAATAATCATCAGAATTTTCTGTTTATTTATAGGTAATCTCACTATTATGCTTGGACAGTTGTGGAATATACATATAGAGCCTAGTTATTGCCAGTCGAATTAGGAACCTATTATGTTGTCAAGGTATTTTTCTAGAGTATTACAGTACTTTGGAAACATCTGATTTTACTTCAAACTGTACGTTACCCACTCACTTATGGTATATTTATCAATGTTTTTCTCTATGTGCTATGCTTTAAGCTGACACGGAATAAACACTTTTTTCCCTCTCTCCCTCTATCCTCCTGTCAGCTCCTCCTCTCTCTGTCGATACCAAGATTTTACCAGCAGAAGAATATGTGCTTTGATTGGATAATTCAATAATGATGATTCAGCCATAGTCTCTTCTCTTGCCCAGACTCCACCAAGTCATTTGCACACAATGTTGCAACAACCAGGTAGTCTTAAATCACAGTATGGAGTAAAGCTAGAAGACTTCTATCCACCTCTTCCAGGAATTAAACTTACTCCCTTACAGCCATTAATTTCAAGCTCTAGCTCAGGGGTTCTTAAACTTGGCTGCACATTAGAATCTCCTGAGAAGATATAGAAAACAAAAGAAAGCACTGATGCCCAGTGAATCAATCTCTGAATGTGTGGCCTGAGGATATGGATTTGTAAAAGCTCCAAAGGTGATTATAATGGGGAGCCAGATTTTAGAACAGCTGAGCAAACTATGAAGTTAAAGAGCTGAAAACAATATATAATATTGACATGCTAAGGGAGACTTGGATAAATTTCCACAAGGGAAAAACTGTCTTCCTCTTTCCCCAGCACAAAAGCAAAACTTAATACGTTCCTCCATCCCCCAAACTCCTCCTCTCTCAAAAAACACTTTATTGTGGAGCAGTTGGAAACAATCACTATTAAGATATAGGGTTCATTGTTTTCTAATGTGGTGAATGTGCTGGCAGCTTTAAGAGAGCATCCTAGTGTAAGCCTGAACTGTGAACCCCAGATTCATTAAGGTAAAGCATGTTCTGAATATGGCAAGAATATTATATAACACTAGCTGTAATATAGTAACAGGTTGAGCTAACATATACTGTACAAAAGCCCATCATTTTGTTCCCATGACATTTAGGAATAGAGGAAAGGAAGGCCCTGCCATAGAGCAAATATCTAACACTTAAAAATTAATTCCATTGCTCATATTGCCTCAGCAATAAAAAATGACCCTTCCAAAAATCAATTATATTAAGGAGATGTAACCTGTCTGAGACACTTTCTCTTCTCTCTATTGCATAATGAAAAATTTCCTGAGAGAACATCTTTTAATCTCTTGGTATAGGCAAGATACTCACTCATTCTCTCAGAATGATGGTCCATGTGAGAGGGAGAGCTGTTCACAGTGTTGCTGGGGTGGGAGGAGCTCTGGCTCCCAGGGTGATGACTCTCTCCCAGAGAGGGAGCAGGAGAAGGACTCTCCAGGATCTTCTCCTGAAAGCACAAAGGGAAATGCCATCTGTGCACCAAGTTCTTCATTTTGGGTGAATCCAAAACATTTGAAATTTTGACCTCTCACTTATTCTGAGCGTGTGGACATCTACAATATCTGGGCTTAAACACATAAATTTAGACAAAATCATATTTTTAGTTTATATGAAATTAATGGTATAATGGGAGGGTTAAATATGAGAATAAGGTGAAAGGGCCTAGCACCAAGCCGGGTACATGGTAGAGGTTCAAGGAAAGTTGGTTTCCATTTGTTTTCCTAAAAAATTCATGAAACATTATAAGGATAGGTGTCAAGATTATTATTATTGTAAGCTTTTAGATTGATGTAAAGGTCATACAAGGCCTGGAGTGTGATAACTATCAACTGATTACAAAAGAGATCTCACAAATGTAAAGACTTGAGAGCCCTGGAATCAAACCGATGAATAGAAGCAACTGGTACATGTTGGGTTTTTCTGTACTCACAAAAAATTTGGAAATAATATACCTATAATATTTAAGACCTTAGAAAGTTATTTTGACATTTCTGCCACCAAAATGTTTTGGTATTCACAGGACACAATGATTGGTTTTTCAATCTTACACTAAGATCTATCAATGTCAATTCCTTACTATTGTTTAGATTTGTGAAGCCTTAAGTAATGAACTTGAATAAAAATCACATATTTCTTCTATATACCTCTAGGTATATGAAAATTGCTATAAAATACTGAAGATGATTTCACAATGTTTAACATCGCAAATTGATGAATAAATCTGACATTCAATAAAAAAACAAATTAAGGGTTTGTGCACATACACA
>JAQZBX010081070.1:0-13727 GCA_029593785.1 Cabassous unicinctus | reverse complement strand
CTGTGTTGAGGAAGATTTTCATGCTTAAAATTCTTGACTGGCTATCAGTGGATGCAGTAAATTGAATTACATATCCCAATTTAAATATGTTCTTAATCTACATTCCTGTGGGTGTGAATCCATTGTAAATAGGATCTCTTGAAGATGTTATTTTTAGTTAAGCTGTAGCCCGATGAAATGAGGTTGGGTCTTAATTTGTATTACTGGAGCCCTTTAAAAGCAGAAGAAATTCAGACATGGAGAAAGCCACGGGGAGGAGCAGAAAGCCAGAAATTAATGGAATATGGAAAAGAACTTGTGACTGGAGGCAGGGCTACAAGCCCAGGAACTCCAAGAATCACTCCAAGAATCGCCAGCAGCCAGCACCAGATCAACACAGTCTCTGGGGAGAAAGCATTGCCTTTCTGACGCCTTGATTCTGGACTTCTTAAAGCTTCAAAACTATGAGCCAATAAATTCCTGTAGTTTAAGCCATCCCATAGTGTGTGGAACTTGTGATAGCAGGTCAGGAAAACTAAGATATTGGACCAGGCAGATACATTTTGTACTTTAAACATGATGGAGGAAGGTACACATTTCTGGACCAAAAACCTGATTTAATGTATGCATGCTTCTCATTTCCCTGAAATCAAAACTCTTTTCTTTATCGCTAATTGAAATGACTCCCACTGCCATCTAAGTAAGCCCCTGTTTGGGTTCAAATCCTGACTCTCTGCTATGTGCATTTTTGCAAGTTAACTAACCTTTTTGTCCCTCATTTTCCTCGTCTATAAAATGGGTATAATATTATTAGTACCTGCATTATGAAGTTATTGTGAGAAGTGAATACACACACAGCATTTGGATGAGTGTCTGGAAAGCCTTCTGTCACACCAGCTGTTCTTGCTGCTATGCTTGGACAGCGATGGAGAGGTGCCGTATCAACCTCCTCCAAAACCTTTTTCATCAGGATGTAACTTTTTAAGAAATAGGTAAATCTTGGGCTTTTTATTGCTGAGGCAAGGATTTCCAGATCATATTTTGTTATTTTCTCTAAATTCTTTTGTGCCTTCTGTTCTGTATTTTTAAAATTAATTACTTATTCATTTATTCATCTCATATTAATGGAGTGGCTGTTGTTTTCTAGGCACTGTGGTAATTGTTGTAGATACAGTGTTGAACAAGTTAGACATGGTTCCTCTCCTTGGTGGAGCTCAGAGTCATAGAAGGACAAGCAAATAACATACTGTGGGCTGTGAGAGAAGTAACGGGAGCAGACAGGAGTTATCCAACTTGGTTTAGGAGCCCCAAGAAAGTTTTCCCAGAGGAGAGAACATCAAAGTTGAGATGTTAAAGGTGAATTAGAGTTAGCCATGTGGTGAGAGGACAGGGGAACCATTTATGTAAGGTGAAAGGGACCAAAACATGTTAAAAGAATTTATAGAATTTCTGTGTGGCTTCAAAATAGAGTGCACGGTTGAGAAGGAGTTGTGTGTGGTGAAAGATGAGACTATACATATAGTTTTTCCACATTCATTAGGGCTTTTGTGAACTATAAGGTAGGGTGATAATCTGACCAGCTGTTATATATTCATAGCTAGGCAGGCTATTCTTGTCAGAAAACCTTCCTGATGGCAGGATGCACCTTTTCAAGGCAATGCTTTTTTGATATAATGTTTAATAACCATGCTGCAACCTACCATCTATGATGTTAACTTGCCATTTGGGCCAGAGTTGGAAGTCAATGTACATAACAAATCAGGAAACTTGAAACTCTGTCAGTGGGACTCAGCAAGCTGGCCACTGAGTGAGGGCATCTGTGTGGTGGTCAGCTGAAAGACAGCAGCAGGTTTTGCCATTTCTTGGCTCTAGTTAATAATTCCCTTCTGTCTCCATCTGCTTCCAGCAGCCTTCAACCAATGACTGATGAGAGTGGATAAATGATTTAGCTTCCCCACCTTTGGTTGGGATAACTCTGAGATAGGTTCTATGCTTTCTTTCAGAGTTCCTTAGTGGGCTGAACTCCAGTTGCCTGCAGCAGTAACCTGTTCAATAACATTAATGCCTACCTTATCTTCCCTTGCTTATTTTGCATCCTCATTTTTCTACCAATGATATACTATAAATAAACCAATAGATCCTGTCTCAGGGTATTCTTCTGGGGAAATCCAATCTAAGATACTTATAACTGAAATTTGGCTGAACAGATCTCATGATATAATTTGATTTATTCATTTATTTGTACAGACAGGAAGTTAGACCTAAAGGCTTTATTAGATTCAGTTTTTTTTTTTTTTTTGAGTCAAGAATATGTCATGGACAGTGCTGTGTACTTACTATTACTTCATATCAGGAATCAAATAATGCTTGGTTGTCTCGTTTTAGTAGATCAGTAAATTGAAATGGTGAGAGTGTATGATTCCCCATCAACCTTATGCCTAATGGTTTTACTATCCATTGATGACCATTGCCTGAAACAGAGCTATTCATTATGGGTTTTAAAATGATGCATTTCTTAATTTTATAATTCCTTTAGCATATGCTACCTGAAATTCTTTCTATATTGAAGAATCTTTCCCTCATCTTCTATTCATATTTGGTTACTCTACAAAATATGTCATATCAGAAACAGAGTTTATTTTATTTTATTTTACTTTTTTTAGTGTGGTACATTCATTGCAATTGATGAACACATTTTGGGGCATTGCTACTAAGCATGCATTATAGTTTACATTGTAGTTTACACTCTCTCCCACATAATTCTGTAGGTTATGGCAAGATACATAACGGCCTGTATCTGTCGTTCCAATGTCATTCAGGACAATTCCCAGGTTCCAAAAATGGCCTCGTATTATACCTGTTTTCCCTCTCACTGATCTCAGAACCTCCACTGGCCACTGCCTCCACATCAATGATATACATTCTTCCATTGCTAGAATCACAATAAGTTTATAGTAGAATAACAGTAAGTCTACTCTAGTCCATTGTTTATTCCCCAATCCTGTGGATTCTGGATAGTGATGCCCACTCCACCTTTAATTGAGAGAGGGCTTAGATTCCATGGGGCAGATGGATGGGACTATCTTGCTCACAGTTGTAGACTCTCTCTGTTCCTTAGGATGGTCGTTGTCCATCATCATTTCCTTTTTAGTTGTCCTGGGTGAGTCCAATGAACTGGAGAGTAGGTGTTGCAACTCTGTTGAGATTCAGGGCCTGACTGGCACATGGAAAGCCCAAAGATTTAAGTCTCTTGGACATAAACCTATCAACTCTAGCACTAACTATAGCTTAAATAGAAGGGGCAGAAGAGGCATGTATAGGGAAACCACAACTTAGCCCAACTCTGTCACACTGGGGAGCATAAAGTCAAAAGTAGGGCCCATAGGCAGGGTGCCAAACTCCTGAGCTGTCTGCCCTGTCTGGATGTCTCCAGAGCCCTCAGGAGCCCCACTATTTGAGGCAATATTTACTGTGGCAGTCAATGAGGTCCTGCTGAGATGTGCAGTGTAACCTCTGGAATGATCTTCCAACTCACTTTGAAGTCTCTTAGCCATGTAAACTCATTTGTCTTTATCCTTTCCCCCTTTTGGTCAAAGTCTTTTTTCAGTTGCATTGCTAATTGGTGCTTGGTAGTAATCCCTCAGTGCTAGGGAGGCTCATCCTCGGGAGTCATGTCCCATGCCGAGGGGTGGGGTGTGGGGGGAGGCACATGCACATATATGCTGAGTTTGGCTTAGAGGCCACATTTGAGCAACAAAGAGGCTCTCAGGAGGTAACTCTTAGACAACCTATAATACTAGGCTAAGTTTTAATTTCAAAAGAAAAGGTTCATAAGTACAGTCATCAATATCAAGGGCCTGCCAATGGTCCATCCTCCTTCATTAATCACTGCCCCTGTACTCAGGGGATTCTTACTGTCCCATTAGAGAACGTGACAGAGCTTCCCGGGATGGGAATTGGATATTTTTTCGGTTATTGTTTGGATCTCCAGCCTCTGTGACAATACCTCATGAACACTTGAACTCTTTCATTTGCCTTATAGGTATGCCCCAGGTGAACCTCCTCCCATGCATCCTCCTTCACTCACTCTTGACAAGAGGGTGTGTTGCCAAAAATTTGGACTTTTGCCTATCTGATAAATTAAAAATTGTATCACTCTAATTTTAATTTACATTTCATTATGAGTGCAGTTGAGCATTTTTTTTATATGTGGATGGGCTTTTGCATTTCTTTATCTTCAAATGTTTATGCATATCTCCTGTTCATATTTCTATTCAATTGTTTCTTTTTTGAAAGCCAAATTTCTTGAATTATAATTTACATACAGTAAATTAATCATTTATAGATGTATAGTTTGATAAATTTTCATAAGTGTATATGGTCATAAAATCACCACCACAATCAAGATATTGAATCCCAAAAGGATTTGTTTCTTTTATTTCAAATTTTCAAATTTTTAAATATATTAGGGATATTTCTTCTTGAAGCTATAAGTTGCAAATATTTTTTCACAATTGATAATTTTATTTTCTGGTATTTGCTCATGGTTTATTTGGCAAAAAAAGTATCTTTAGCATTTTATTTAATTGAATTACTCTTTTCTTCCATTTCTTTTAAATTTTGAGCTTTCCCACTCCCTTTTTATAAAAGGGACTACCCATGTTTTCTTACAGAATTTGTACAGATTCCTTTTTAATGTTTAGATTTATGATCCATTTGTAATTTATCTGCTGTTGAGCAAGAATTATCAATCAAATTAAAATTTTTTCCAAAGTGATCTTCAGTTGTCCCAACACCATTTTATAGTCTATTTATCCCTGCTAATCTGAGATTCCAGCTTCATCATGTACTAAAATTCCAAATGCACTTGGGTCTATTTCTATATTGTCGATTATATTCCATTGGCCTGCTCATCTATTCAAAAGCCATTCACAAGTTTAATTATAGAGAATTTATAATACATATTTTATAATGTTTTCTTACCAGCAAATATAAGGCTATCCTCCTTGCTCTTCTCACTTCTGTGTGTGTGTGTGTGTGTGTGTGTGTGTGTGTGTGTGTGACAGCGAGAGAGAAAGAGAGAGTGCGTGCTATACTATTGGGATTAGTTTGATTTTATTTTCCTAGTTGTCTATTTTATCTGAGTTTTAAGATATATTTGCTTAGAGTTGTGAAGAATTATTTCTTGAAATTTTGTATTTTCTTTGTTTTCATTATTATTCTTTTTGTGATATTGTATTATGTATATTTGTGTTTTGTTCTCTTTCCATTTCTAGAATTAGTTCAGTTAATGAATTGTCCATTTTTTTTTAAAGAACCAGCTTGTGAAAAATTATTTCAACTGCTTTTTGCAACTTAGTCATGCATGCTTCTTCCTCTAACAATGTTCTCTTTCTACTTTCTTTTCATTTACTTGTTCTTTTCTAACTTTTTGAGTTGTTTAACTAATTTCCATTTTATTTTGTAGTTATTCAGCTATGTAATGCTCTGAATTTTCCTTTGAACACTGTTTTAACTGCATCCTATAGATTCTGATATGCTGTGTTTTATCATTATTTTCTAAAAATTTTGTGATTTCTAATAGGATTTATTTTTTATCCAGGAGTTATTTAATAGAGAGTTCTTTACTTTCCAGGTGGAAGGAACTTTAGGTTTTTTATTTTGTTATTAATTTCTAGCTTTAGTGCACTGTGGCAGAGATTGCTGTGTGTATTAAATGTTTTTTTTTTTTTTTGAAATTTAGTGATATTTAATGATTTTTGGCTTTACTTGTACCTTATATAAGATTATGATCCCTACTTTCTTTTATTTGAATTTTCCTGGTACATGTTTACCCAACCTCCTTTTTAAAAATATCTTTCTGAATTACCTTGTTTTAAATGTATCTCTCCCATGCAGCACAGAATTAGATTTTGCTTTGTTTGGTAATTTGAAAGCCTTTCTCTTTTAATAGCTAAGGTTAAACTTTTTACATTTATGGATATGATCAATATGTTCAGTTTCACTATTATTATATTATTTTATGATATACGACTATATACATATTCTTCCACTAAGCTGTCTTTCCATGTGTGCGCGCTCTTTATCTTTTAGCATTTTATTATTTAGGGAGATTTAATTTTGTTCTATTGCTACCTTTAATCTCTTCATTGGTCTGTTAGTTCTCTACCATGAGTAATGATGATATTACTAGTAACCTCTTCTCCACACTCCACCAGACAAAGAATTATTAGGGTATTGCCTGGAAAATAAGGAAAGGATGGACAGGCAATCCAAGGGCATTCCACCTTACATATATTAGATGCAGAGCCCTGAAAGGTCATGGTTGAGATTATTCAAGGAAAGTCTAGTGTAATCAGAGTCTTAGGTAGATCTGAGAAGTGGTAGAAGATGAGTCTGGAGTAACCACTATAAAGGGGGGGTATAAGAGATTATGTGTGAGGAAGTTAAGAGCTGAGGCTCTGGAGTTTGATAATTGGATTCAAATCTTATTTTTCCCAGCTTCCAACTTTTTCCCAAGTTCTGTGGACTTTGGCACACCCTTTATCTCTTTAATCCTCAGTTTCTACATCTATACTATGAGGATATCAGTATTACATACTTCAAAGTTAGACTGGGAATAAATAAGTTAATGTATATAAAGTGATTCTTATGATTCCTGATCCCTGGTGAGCATTCAATATAGATAGGCCATTCTCATTGGCTGTTACTATTAAACAGTAGCAGCTACAGCTCCTATTACCAACACTACTGCCACTACTTTTCCTTCTGAAGAGGTAGAGAGATGTGAGCTAAAGCTCTTCATAAAAATTAATTTAGAAAAGCTTTGGAGTTCGAGAAGAAAGTTCTAAGCAGAGGGGTCAACATGTGCCAAGACAGAGAGATGAGTCCATGTATATTATTATTAGGGAAATTAAGTGTGGTTATTTTGCAAGGTGTGTTGGGGAACAATGGGAGATGGAGTTGGAAAGTTAGGCAAGAATATTTTTTATTATGTTAAAGACTTATGATTTTGCCTTGAAATTAATGGGATTGGGGGGAGAACTGAGGAATTTTAAATATGGGGACATCAGTATCACAATATTTTTTGGAATAATTACTCTGTTAATATTGTGAAAAATGGATGGAGAGAGTTGGGAGTAGAGGTGGGAAGAGCTGTTAGGAAGATGTTGCCATGATTAAAGATAGTGGGGAAGGAAAAGATAAACTACATATTTAAGAAGACAGATTTGACAGGACTGAATGACTGATTAGCCTTGGGAGTGAGTGAGAGAGAGGGGAAGTCCAGAATCCTTTCCCACTGGAATAAATGGTACCTGTGATGGTTAGGTTCATGTGTCAACTTGGCCAAGTTTTGGTGCCCAGTTGTTTGGTTAAGCAAGCATTGGCCTAATTGTTACTGTGAGGACATTTTTTGGACTTAAATCATCAGTAAGTTGATTACATCGATGGCTGATCACATCTATAATCAACCCAGGAGACTACATTTAACAATTAAAAGGAGAAGTGATGATTTCTGCAGCCAGAAGAGAGAATTTCCATCTCTACTTCAGCCAGCCAGCTTCTCCTGAAGAATTCATTGAAAACCTTCATTGTAGTTCCCAAGTTGCAGCCTGCCCTACGGATTTTGGACTTGTGCATCCCCACAGTTATGTGAGACAATTTTTATAAAATCTCATAATATTTACAGATACTTCCTGTTGGTTCTATTTCCCTAGAGAACCCTGGCTAATATAGTGCTCTTCATAAAGACTGGGAATGTGGCAATAGTAGCAAGTCTGTTGAATATATCTGAATTTGGCTTTGGACATGTTGAGGTTGAGGTGAATATAGAACATAGAAGAAAAAGTGTCTAGTTTTTAGTTGCGTTTATGTGTAGGAATTCAGGAGGAAGATTTAGAGACGGTGATAAAGATTTGGGAGTCATCAAAAGACAATGGTTGAAACCATTAGAATAGATAAGATCGCTCAAGAAAATGTATAGGACTGTAAGAGACTAGACCAATGAGAAAAGAAAAGGACAGAATGTATATTTCTGAGCTACATATACATTTAATGGACAGGAAGAGTAAGGAAGAATGTCAGAGAAAAATCAATAGTAGCAATCAGATGCTAATGAGGATGGTAATGCAAGTTTCAAAGGTTGGAAATTTTAGGAAGGTTTGATTAAAAGTGTGAGATGTTGCAGAGAGATGGAATGTAAAGGACAGAAAATTTACCAATTGGATTACATGAAGTCATGATGCAGTGTGTTGAAGGGTGATTAGGATATGAAGAATGGGAAATAGTGGATACTAACTACTCTTGAAAAAGTTTGGTTTGAAGATTAAGAAAAGGATAGGAGAGAAGCTAAAGCAGAACTGGTATCCAGAAAGGATTTTCTTTTCCCTCTTCCCCTTCCCTCCTCTCACATTTCCTTCCTTCCCTTTTCTCTCCCTCTCCCTCTCTCTCTATTTCCCTCTCCCTCTCCTTCTCCCTCTCTTCCCCCCACCTCTCTCTCCCCTAATTGACTATATTAATACTGACGGGAATAAGCCATTTGTGACAAAGGGGTTTCAGTGAGTATTTCCTGAGGAGTGGGATCCACAGCACAGGGGAATCTCAGTTTCTCCTTTGTAAAACAGGGACAAGAATGACAGTAATATGACAGTGTTATTGTGAAAATAGAATAGACATAAAATTTGGGAAAAGAATTTTCTCACAGGAAAGTCCTATACCAATGTTAGTTTTTGCTACTGTTGCTACAGAAATCTGTAATTTTGAAGGCAAACATTAAATTGTAGAGTATTTTTACTTACATTTAATTTGAAAACATTTTCTTTTTAAAACTCAGTTTTGAGTTATGATAATTTTCAGGTTCTATCCAATTTCGTGTTCTGGCAAAGAATGAAATACCTTCAAAAAGGAAAGCAGTATTTTTCTTAATCCAAAATGACTTCATTTGCTGAAGTTCCAGAGAATTTTAACTTCAGTTCACAGATGCTTTAAGAATGTTAAGCTGAAGCGGTGGAGACAGCTTTATTAATTAGAAAGTTTCATTACAGTCATGCTTTCTTTTTTTTTTTTTTTTTTTTTTTTTTTTTTTTTTTTTTTTTTCATGCTTTCTTTGCTAGGGAAAGAAATCATTAAAATGTAGCAATCAAAGAAATCATTTCAAACATCTTTTAATCTTAAAAAATAGGATTAAAAGAACCTTTACATTCATTTCTTTGTGCCAGCAAATAAGAACTCAGTTGCATGATGTCATGATTCCAAATTGTACACATAGGCTGAATATCTACTGGCTGATTCAGCTTAATGCATAATTTTTCATTGTCACTTGAAATTAGAGTTTAAAAAATTACTTATATAAGGGAAGAGTGGCCTTTGCTGATTGTCTGCCAATTTGTCTATTTGAGGATAAAAAGCATATAAAAGAAAATGCAATTTTTACAGGGACTTTGACCTTCACAAAATCCTTACTCTTATTTAGTCTAAGGCAGAAGTTCTTACCTTTTTTCGTGTCTTTGACCATCTTAGGAGCCTAATTGCAATGGATCCTCTGCGATAAAAAGGCTTATATTTACATTATAAGCATTCTTAACAGAGCTTCTTTCCAGGTAATGAACTTCAGGTAACAGACTTCAGGTAATGAACTTCTGGTTTAGGTCTTCAGTCCCAAGAGGTAGTTATCTGAAGGACAATCTAACTTTTAATCTGCTTTGGTCACCTGTAAACCTACCATCATGTCACTTTACTTGTGTGTACTTGAATTATGTATCCTAATTTAGACACATTCTTTTTTAATTTTTTAATTTTACTTTTAAAGAAGCTTTAGATTATATAAAAGTTACATAAAAAATATAGGGGCTTCCCATATACCCCAACCTCTCCCCTTCCCACAATTTCCCCCATTAACAACATCTTTCATTAGTGTGGTACATTTGTTACAATTGATAAACACATTGAAGCATTGCTACTAACTATGCTCTATAGTTTACATTATGGTTTACACTTTGCACTGTACACTTTTACAGGTTTGGACCAAATGTATAACGGCCTGTATCCATCATTACAATGTCATACAGAATAATTCCAATGTCCCCAAAATGCCCAATGTTACACCCATTCTTCCCTCTCCCTTCCCTCAGAACCTCTGGTAACCACTGTCTTTATATCAATGTTACAAGTTCTTCCTTTACAAGAATAATAATAGGTCTACTTTAGTCCATAGTTGCATTCCCCCCTATGTTTTTTCATTCCTCAATCTTGAGGATTTTGGGGTGGTGATGCCCACTCTGCTTCTGACTGAGAGGGGGCTTAGATCCCACAGGGCAGATGAGTGGAACTGTCTTGATTGCAGTTGTAGATACTCTCTGTTTTTTGGGGATTGGTATTGTCTATCATTATCCTTTTGTTAATTGTTCTGGGTGAATCTGATGAACTGGAGAGTAGGTGTTGGCTGCAACCCTGCTGAGATCCAGGGCTCAACTGGCATATGAACAGCCTGAAGATTTAAGTCTCTGGGACATATATTTAACAAGTATAGTGCTAATTATAGGTTGAAATAAAAGGGGCAGAAGGGAAATCAGTCTAATTCTGGTACATTGGGGAGATAGATTATCATATATTCTAAGGTAAGGCCCACTGACAGCGTGCTGAATTCCTGGGGTTGTTGGCCCTGCCTATAGTGTCCAGATGTCTCTCAGGAGTGCCCTGCTTGAGGCTGTCTACTGCAGCAGCCAATGAGATCCTCCTAAGACGTGCATAAATGTAACCTTCAAATGACCTCCCGACTCACTTTGAAATTTCTTAGCCATGAAAACTCATTTGTATTTAATGAGTTTTTGGCCAAGGTCTTTTTCCAAATACATCGCTAGTTGGTGCTTGGTAATAATCCCTCGGTGGCAGGGAGGCTCATCCCTGGGAGTCATGCCCCACATTGGGAGAAGGTAGTAAGTTTATATGATGAGTTTGGTTTTGAGAGAGGCCACATTTGAGCAACTAGAATGCTTTCAGGAGATAACTCTTAGGCAATATATAATACTAGGTTAAGTTTCAATTTCACAAGAACAAGGTTTATAATTACAAGTGTCAATATCAAGGGCCTGGCATATTGGTAGCTAGGCAATACCCAAGTACTCTAGGGATTCCTGCCACTCTATTAGAGAATGTAGCAGGACTCCCCAGGGTGGGAATTCAATATTCTTTCAGTTATTATGTGGGTCTCCACTTACCGAGACAACACCCCATGACCACTTGAACACATTCTTATCCACAGAGGCATGTCCAGGTGTTCACTTCCCTACACATTCCCCCACCACCAACACCCTGCACCAGTGATCCTCCCCTGCCACAGTTGTGACTCTTCTGCAATCCAAAACCTTCCCCAAAACAAAGCCAAAATAAATTAATAAATAAAAAAAATAAAAAATAAAAAATAAATAAAATAAATTTTTTGCACTGCATCTTTATTCCTGTAAGATCTGTCATCTTTTATGTACAGTGACAATTTCTTCTATATGTTCCCCCAATATCTTATTTTTTTCACTTTATTTTCAAAGAAGGTTACAGAAAAGTCACATAGAAAATATAGGGGGATTCCCATATACCCCACTCCCTCCTCCTCTCACATTTTCCCCTATTTATAACATCTTGCATGAGTATGGTACATTTGTAACAATTGAACAAATACAGAAGCATTGCCACTAACCCTGGCCAATGGTTTACATTATGGTTCACATTTTGCTAGAACCTATGAAAGTGTATGGTACAGAATGTAGACACATTCTTTTTTTTTTTTGGCTTTTATAAAGGGTATTTATTTGGGGTAGAAGCTTACAGTACCAGGTCCTAAAGAGTCCAACTCAAGGTGCCATAAGTGGTACTTTCTCACCAAACTCTGTTGTCACATGTTGGCACAAGATGACAGGCAATGTCTGTGAGGGTTCAGCCTTTCTCTTCCCTCTTAAGGCTCTGTGGGTCCAGCATCTTCCAATCTCAGCTGTAGGCTTGCACAAGGCTTGCCTCTCTTCCTGGGGCTTATTTCTTTCTGGGCTCAGCATCCTCTTCCATGTCTTTTTCTGTGTATCTACTTCTATGTGTTCTTTTTTAAAAATTTATTCTTTTAAATCAAATCTTTATTTAATAACTTACATATGTTGTTGGAATGGTATACATTTTTGCAGCCCTTTGTATTTTGTGTAGACACATTCTTAGTCTGCATTACTGTGGGTGTTACCCCATTGTCAATAAGATCTCTTGAAGATGTTATTTTTAGCTAAAGTGTCGTTCATTTGAATGAGCTTGGGGTCTTACACCAGATTACTGGAGGACTTTTAGAGAGAAAGAAACTGGAAGCCAGGGTGAAAGAAAGCCACAGAGAGGAGCCATAAGCTAGAAGTCAGTGGGAACCCAGAAGAGAAAGGAGAGGACATCACCACGTGCATCGCCGTATGACAGGAAAGCCAAGGAAACCAAGGATTGCCGGCAGCCAGAAAGCTACTGACTTCAGGAGGAAGCAAGCATTCTAGCCTCCAAATTCATAAGCCAATATATTACTGTTGTTTAAGCCTACTGGTTGTGTGGTATTTGTCATAGCAGCCTGGCAAACTAAGGTAGCACTTTATCATGTACCACTAAAAATGAGATGGTCCTTGACATAACCACAGTACAATAATCAAACCAAAAAAAATTAATGATAATTCTCTAATGCCATATATTATACAGTCCATATTTAAATGTCTCCAAAATATATTTTATAGCTATTTTTTCCACACCAAGATCCAATTGAGAAGCACACATTGGATTTGGTTATTGGGTTTCTTCAAAAGTCACTTTTAATCTAAAACACTCACCTGCTTTTATTTTTCCTAATGACATTGATTTTCTGAAGCAAACAGTCCAGTTGTCTTATAGAATGCCCCACCTTCTGGATTTGTCTGATTGTTTTCTTGCAGTGCTATGAAACTTGAGAGAAGGAACATTTTAAAAGATATTGGATGCATAAGTTCTCATATGTATATGAAAATCCATTTCATTCCTTTATACTTATGTTGGTAAGTGGAATGATTACTTGAAGTGTGTAACTCTTGAAAATTATTATTCAACATCCTGGTTTAATAACACCCTGGGTCCATTCCTGGCCTATTTCAGTCCTGCTAGGTAGTTACCTGCCTATCTCTTAGAGGGATTCTAAGAGCAGCTAGTCTGAACTCTGCTTCAGAATCAGCTTGTTCTCATGAAGGAAAGAAGTTCTTTTTTTTTTTTTTTTATGATCTCGAATTGAATTATTGCTTCTGTCTGATATCACTTTTCAGAACAATTCATCCATGAAAGGTCATTTCACATCAGCCTTACAAAAGAATAACCTTAATTTCA
Source organism: Cabassous unicinctus (assembly GCA_029593785.1). Classification (NCBI taxonomy): domain Eukaryota; kingdom Metazoa; phylum Chordata; class Mammalia; order Cingulata; family Chlamyphoridae; genus Cabassous; species Cabassous unicinctus. Next base: position 389 of record JAQZBX010081070.1, on the reverse strand, counting down.
CATGAACTAAATTATATAGAGATTGTAAATGATAACAAACACCTGTTGCCAAGAATGCCTGTGAGCCTACTGGGAGGGCAGCTGCTGCGCACGCCTGTCCTGCGTGTGCTGTCATTCCTGTGTGTGTTGGGCCCCGGGGAGTGTTTTGCCCTGGGGAGTGTTTGTTTTGCCCTGGGGAGTCCTGGGGGATGTGCCGTGAATATTTGTTTAATTGAATATTTCAAACTGTCACAAAACAGGCCTTGTGGAAATAACGTTGAATCAAGAAACCATTTCCCACTAAACCATTTCTAAACTTTAGAGAAGTCATGACCTTCATATGGGAGAAAAGTCCTAAACTGGAAAAAATTTAAATTTACAGGACTCCAAAACATACTTAATCCTAATGT
>JAQZBX010081069.1:0-13726 GCA_029593785.1 Cabassous unicinctus | reverse complement strand
ATGGAATGTCTTTTACCAACCTTTCACTTTTAAACTGGTTGTGTCCTTATGTCTGAGGTGAGTCTCTTGTAGACAACATAAAGATGGCTTGTATACTTTTATCCATTCTATCAGTCTATGTCTTTTGATTGGGGAGTTCAAGCCATTAACATTCAATGTTATTACTGTAAAGGGATTACTTACTTCATCCATTTTGTCCTTTGGCTTTCTGTTGTCATATCATACTATTGTCTGTCTTTTTACCCTTTAATTTATCCTTCCTAATAATCTTCATTCCTACACTCTTCTCCAAGTCTCTCACCCTTGTTTTTTTCTTTCATGCTGCAGCACTCCCTTTAATTTATCTCTTGTAATTCTGGTCTATTGGTAACATATTCTATCAGTTTTTGTTTGTCTGTGGAATCTTTGAACTCACTCTTATTTTTGAAGGACAGCTTTGCTGGATACAGAATTCTTGCTGGCAGTTTTTGTTTTTCAGTACCTCAAATACATCATACCACTTTCTTCTCTCCTCCATGGTTTCTGATGAGAGGTCGGCACTTAATCTTATTGCATTCCCTTGTATGTGATGCTTTGCTTTTCTCTTGCTGCTTTCAGAATCCTCTCTTTATCTCTGATATTTTTCATTCTGAATAGTAGGTGTCTCAGGGTAGGCCTATTCAAATTTATTCTGTTTGAGGTGTGTTGTACTTCTTGGATATTTATATTTATGTCTTTCATAAGGGTTGGGAATTTTTTGGTCATTATTTCCTCAAATATTCTTTCTGCCCCTTTGTAATTCTCTTCTCCTTCTGGGACATCAATAATGCATAAATTTGTGCATTTCACACTGTCATTCAATTCCCTGAGACCCTGATCCATTTTTTCCATTCTCTTTTCTTTCTGTTCTCCTGTCTTTTCCAGTTCACATGTTCTGTCTTCAAAATCACTAATTCTGTCTTCAAGAAAAGCAAATCTGCTCTTATGTGCCTCTAATGTATTTTTATTTATTTATTTTATTTTTTAAAATATACTTAGATTACATAAATGTTACTTAAAAAATATAGGGATTCCCATATGCCCCACCTCCCACACCTCCCACAACTTCCCACATAAACATCCTTCATTAGTGTGGCACATTAATTGTAATTGATAAACACATCCTAGGGCTTTGCCATTAAGCATGGACCATAGGTCACATTGTGGACCACAATCTCTCCCACACAATTCTGCATGTCATGTGATGATATAAAATGGCCTATATCTGTCATTGCAATGTCACTCAGGACAATTCCCAAGTCCTGAAAAAGCCCCTTATTACAACTGCTTTTCCCTCTCCCTGCCCCCAGAGCCTCCAGTGGCCATTGGCTCCACATCAATGTTGCCATTTCTTCCATTGCTTGAATCACAATATGTCTATAGTAGAATACCAATAAGTCCACTCTAGTTCATAGTCTAATGTATTTTTAATCTCATCCATTGTGTCTTTCATTACCATAAGGTCTGTTACTTTTCTTTGCAGGTTTTCAAATTGTTCTTTATGCTCACTCAGTGTCTTCTTAATATCCTTTATCTCTTTAGCCATATTTTCTTTCAATTCTTTAAATTAATTTAGGAGAGTTGTGTGATTATTATTGATTAATTGTCTTAAATCCTGTATCTAGTCAGGATATTTGGTTTGTTCCTTTGGCTGGGCCATCTTTTCCTGTTTCCTGTTATGGATTGCAATTTAGAACTGATGTCTAGGCATCTGAATATGTTGGTGAATTTAATCTGGAGACCAATTTCTCTCTCTCTTGCCTAATGTTTTTTTTTTTTCTTTCTTTCTTTCTTTCTTTCACTGCGCTTCTTTGATATTTGGTTCAACTTATTCTAAGTCTTTAAAATTGCCCAGCTTAGGTTATCAAAATCAGGCCAGGGTCTCACTAATGGGGTGCAGATTTTCTCACAGGAGTTACAGTACAGAGGACCAAAAGCAGTTTTTGTCCATGCCATTTCCAGACCAGTTAGCAGATGCTGCTCATTGGTGCAACCTTTCCATGGGGATGTTTCTTTCTCCATTTTCTTGCATTTTGGTCTGGTCAGAGCCAAGATTCAAAGTGGGTTCTGCAGGCTGAATTCACTGAAGAAAAACCTCCCTGATTTCTCCTCCCTTTTCTCTTGTAACAGTTAACAGGGAGGAAGAAGTCTGTTTCCCTCTTAGCTGTAGTAAGCCATGAGTTTTACCCCAGCTTAATATCGTGGGAGTGGGGGAGGGGAGCCTTTCCTAGCCACCAGGGTGGGGGGAGTAACTCATGTTTGTTGTTTCCAGTTCTTCAGTTCTCTGTCCCTCACCTTCCTGGGAGTTGTGAAGCACTATCCTAGTCTGCTGATCCCCAAAGTAGGTCCCTCAGACAGCTTTTGGCTCTTTCTCCATTGTTTTTGTGAGAGAGTTGAGCCCTGCCTGCTTAATCCAATGGCATTGTCCCACAATTCTTCAAGTGATTTTTATTTTATGATTTTTTTTAAGCATAGAGATGTTATAACATTTATAAATTTTAAAATGCTAATCTTTTCCTTTGTAATTTCTTTCAAAATTTTTATGCTTAGAAAGTTTCTCCTCTTCCAGAGATCAATTAAATATTTACCAAATTTTTTCAAATATTATTATTTAATGTTTTTACATTTAATCCTAAATTCATCTGAAATTTACATAGGAGTTTGATGGAAGCAGAGAATCTATATTTTCATCAAATGGCCTGCTAACTTTCTCAAAAAATTTATTGAAATATCCATCTTTCACCTATTGATCTTTGGTGCTTCTCTTATCAGTTGTTTCCATATATAATTACTACCTGTTTAGAAGCTATCTGTTCTGCTACATTGATCTGTCTGTTCTTATGCCTTAACCACCTTGTTTTAAATAGTGAAGCTAAAAGAATGTTTTTACAGTTCTTGGGGCATCTTTTATTGATAATAACTACTGGTTTATTTTTTTTTTTTCAGATGAACTCTAGGATTATTTTCTCAAAGTCTTCAAAAACAAACCTTAAATTGATTTCTTAGTTTGCCAAAGGTCTGCCAATGCAAAGTATAGGAAATGGGTTGGCTTTTATAATAGGAAATTCATTTGAGTAAAAGCTTACAATTTCAAGGCCATGATGTCCATATCCAGGCATTATCAGAGATGCTTTTCTCACCAAAGTCAGCTACTATTGATCTTAGCAACCTGCCATGTGGTGAAGATGACCTCAGATCTCTGCCTTCCCCTCCAGAATCTACCATCTTCCAGAGCTCAGCTGTAGACACCCAGACGTAGGGCTTGTCTCTTTCTGGGCTTCCTCTATCAGATTTAAGCTGCTCCGCTTTCTTCCAAGTTCACCTGTGAGCTATATGGCATATGGCTCATCTCTCCCTGGACCTCAGCAACTTGAGCCTCTCAGGGCTTCCCTGTTTTCCTGCAGTCCTCTCTCTCATGTGGCAGGATCAATATAATATGGCAGCTCCTTTCTTCTGTGTATCTCCGTTTATATCAGCTCCAGTAAGAGGGCAGAGATTCAACTTGATTCATGCCTTACTGGCATAGTCCAAACAAAATGATCTCATACCCACAGGAATGGATTAGTTAAAACACATAATTTTTTCTTTTGGGGGTTCATAAAAGAACTTCAAGCTGTTATAATTACCTTTAAATAAAGTATTTAATTTAAGAGGAATTGGAATCAATTATACAAGTTAGCCATCCTTTCCAGAAACAGTCATGGTATCTTTTATGCCAACAAGCTATGTTTCTTTTTTGTTGTTGTTGCCAGGAATTCATGTGACGATTACAGACTTATTTTTTAAAATAATTTAACTTATTTTTAATTTTGGCAAAATATACATACATAAAAATCATTTTAAGTAAGCAATTCTGTGACATTAAATACATTGACAATACTGTATAATCTTCACCACTATCTATTTCCAGACTATTTTCATCATCCCAAACCAAAACTCATACTTATTTAGCAATAACTCTCCATTCCCCAATCCCACCACCCCCTTACAACCATTAATCTGCTTTCTGTCTTTATGAATTTACTAATTCAAAGTATTTAATAAGAAGAGAAAGCATACAATATTTGTCCTTTTGTGTGTGACATTTCACTCAAATAATGTCTTCAAGGTTCATCCATTTTGTAGCATATATCAGCACTTCACTTCTTTTTGTGGCTGAATAATATTCCACGGATGTATATACTGCATTTTGTTTATCCATTCATCTGTTGATGGACATTTGGGTTGCTTCCCCCTTTTTGCTACTGTGAATAATGCTGTGATGAACATTTTTATTCACATATGTTTGAGTCCCTGCTTTCAATTCTTTTCAGTATATACTTAGGAATGGAATTGCCAGGTCATATGGTAATTCTATGTTTAACATTCTGAGGAACAGCCAACTGTTTTCCATAGTGGCTGTACTGCTTTACATTGCTTCCTATTTCTCCACATCCTAGATAACACTTGTTATATTTAGTTTTTAAAATAATATCCACCTAAGTGGGTATGAAGTGGCATAGAATTGTAGTTTTAATTTACATTTCTTCAATGGCTAATGATGTTGAGCATGCTTTCATATACTTATTGGCTATTTGAATATCTTCTTTGGAGAAATATCTATTCAAATCCTTAGCCTATTTTTTAAATTGGGTTGTTTGTCTTTGTTGCTGAGTTGTAGGAGTTTGTATTAGAAAGGCTTTCCAGAGAAACAGAACCAACAGGATATATATACACACACATATACACATATATATGCATATATTTATATACACACACACACAAGTCCAAATTCCATAAGGCAAACTGTAAATTGGGAACTCTGATGAAGGTTTCAATGAATTCCACAGAAGAAGCTGGCTGGCTGAAGTGGAGATAGAAATTCTTTTGACTGCTGAAATCATCAGCTCTCCTTTAAGACCTTCAACTGATTGGGTGAGACTTCTGTCATTATTGAATGCAATCTCCTTTGCATAGATGCAATCAACTGACAAATCAATTTAAATGTACAACTATCCCCACAGTACTAATAAAGCCAGTGCTTACTTGATCAAACTGGACAAATTGGACACCATAACCTAGCCAAGTTAATAAATGAACTTAATCATCACAGTCCATCCCTTGTCAATTTGGCAGCCATCTCCTTAAAAATACTTCATCTCTATATAAAAGCAATAACAGTCCTACTTTCACCTAACATAACTCAACTGTGCTGCATACAACCAGAAACACACTAACGCTTTCTCCAGAATAGGATGCAAGTCCTTGGATAATCTTAACACTTAAACTTGATATCCTATAACTTAAATACTATGATATTAAGTTAATATAGCTTGTGTTATATGATAAGGGGATAAGATAGGGAAGAAAACAAAGATATTTGCTTTATGTATATATACAAACATATTTATAACAAAACAAGGAAGTAATATTCAATAATCATTCTAGTCCTTGTTTCTGCAACTGGTCATGGGACATAGCTTGTATTTATAATATCTTCTTCCATTACTGATTCCATATTCCTTTTACCTTCAGAAAACACCTCAGCTGGTCTTGGTTCTTTGCTTGGTAAGGTGACCCAAACTTTCATTCCTGAAAGGAGTGGGCCATCTGTAGTCCTGTATGGATTAGGCTGTTGTAGTTTTCCATTGACTTTAATCACAGGGCATGTAGTACTAAGAGATGCTCTAAGGGATTCCTGTATTCCAGGCAAATTCTTCTTTACTTCCATTGTATAGTAGCAGTTCTAGTTCCCCTTGATAATTAGTGTCAATCATCCCAGCCAGTACAGTTATTCCCTTCTTTGCCTATTGATTCAGAAGCATGAGGAACCCAAAGTGGCCGGATGACAATCTTAATTTCCAGTTCAGTAGAATCATTGCTGCATATCCTAGTAGAAGAACTCGTCCTTCTGGAACTAAGACCTGTAGACCAGCAGAGTATAAGTCACAGAAACAGAAAGCAAAAGCTTTTCTAGTGGATGCCACTCCCATTTCCACCCGCATGATTCCTAGACCCATGAATCCCAGCTATGACAGAAAGAGCACCATAGAGTGGATGCTTATTTAGAGCATAAACAGTCTCCTAGAAAATATTGCCCTGGCCCTGCAAGGCATTGCCACCCAGCACCATAATTGAGTCTTCAAAAGACCTTTCCACCATTTTATCAACCCAGCAGTTTCAGAATGGTGGAGAACTCAGTAAGACTATTGAATTCCATGAGCATTTTCTCATTCCTACACTTCATTTGCTATGAAGTGGGTTCCTCCATCAGAAGCAATGCTGTATTGCATACAGTAATGGTGGATAAGGCATTCTGTAAGTTCACAGATAATAGTGTAGGCAGAAGCATTGTGTTCAGGGAAGGCAAATACATATATGGAGTATGTGTCTATTCAAGTAAGAATGAAATGCTGCCCCTTCCATGATGGAAGTGTGCCAGTGTGTTCAACCAACCACCAGGTAGCAGGCTAATCACCTCAGGGAATGGTGCTATCTCAGGGACTAAGTGTTGGTCTCTGCTGCTGGCAGATTAGGCATTCAGCAGTGGTTGTAGCCAAATTGGCCTTGGTGAGTGGAAGTACATGTTGCTGAGTTCATGCATAACCTTCATCCTTACCACCATGGCCACTTTGTTCATGAGCCCATTGGGCAATGGTAAGAGTGGCCACGGAAAGAGGTTGACTGGTATCCATAGAATGGGCCATCCTATCTACTTGATTATCAAAATCCTCCTCTATTGAAGTCACCCTCTGGTAAGCATTCATATGGGACACAAATAGCTTCATGCTTTTCACCCATTCAGAAAGGTCTAACCACATACCTCTCCCCCAGACCTCTTTGTCACCAATTTTTAAATCATGTTTCTTTCAAGTCTCAAATGATCCAGCCAACCCATTGGCCACAGTCCATAAATCAGTGTACAAAGACACCACTGGCCATTTCTCCTTCCAATCAAAATGAACAACTAGGTGCATTGCTCAGAATTCTGCCCGCTGGGAGGATTTAGCTTCACTACTGTCTTTCAGGGGTTGTAGGTGTAAGTCAGGCCTGAGCTTTCTTTTCCTCAGTCAGCTGATCGTAGGGAACTCCCCAAGATGTCATAGAGCCAGGATGGGAAAGAGAAGGTAATGTGGCAGGAGTAGGGCCATGGACATTTGGGCCACTACCCCATGCAACTTACTAGTGACTTCGGGGCCTGCTTGAGCCTGATCTCTTATATGCCAATTCCATTTGATGATGGTGTGCTATGCGCATGCCCAACATTATGGTTTGATGAGTATAGCAGTTTGGCAGTCTGATATAGTTATGAATTCCAAAAATAGATATTGCATTATGCTTGTAAACTGGTCTGTTCATCTGCGCATGATTAAGTTATGATTAGGGTATTGACTGGGCCACATCAGTAGGGTGTTGTGCCCCACCCCTTGGTGGGTGGGGTCTCAAAGATAAAAAGGCATGGCAAAAGACAGAGTTGGAGTGTTTTGATGTTGGAGTTCTGATGCTGAGATTTAATGCTGGAGCCCCGGGAAGTGAACACACAGAGGAGCTTGGTTGTGAGGAAAGAGAGAAGGCCCTGGGAAGAGAAACAAGCTGTTTGCCTGATAGTCTACAGCTGGGCTTGTGGAGAGAGGCAAAGCCTAGAGAGCCTCATAGTCTATAGCTGACCTCGTGGAGATAGCAGAGGAGCTGAACCTGGAGACAAGCAAGCCCTGGGAAGAGAGGAACCCAGGAAGCCTGAAACCTTGCATACATGGGCAGCCATCTTGCTCCAACACATGGCAATAGACTTTGGTGAGGGAAGTAACTTATGCTTTATGGCCTGGTAACTGTGGACTTCTACCCCAAATAAATACCCTTTATAAAAACCAACCCATTTCTGGTATTTTGCATCAGCACCCCTTTGGCTGACTAATATAATGGGTCCTAAAGTATCCAGTTCGTGAAGGGAAACTCAGGTCTTATGGTAACTTGGTGGCTTTTGATTAAGCTTTCATTCTCTACTAAGGCCCAGTAGCCAGTCAAAAGCTGTTTCTCAAAAGGAGAGGTTCTCTGCAGAGGATGGCAGGACTTTGCTCTAGAATCCTAAAGGTCTGCGCTACAGTTCTCCTATAGGGGTCTGCCAAAGGCTCCAAACAGCATTTCAATTTGCCATTGACACTTCCAGCACCATTGAATCTGCTGGATCTGATGGCCCAAGTGGCAGAGAAGCTTGCAAGACAGCCTGGACCTGTTGCAGAGCCTCCTCTTGCTCTGTAACCCACTCAAAACTAGCAGCTTTTCAGGTCACTTAGTAAATGGGCCAGAGTAGCACACCTAACTGAGGAAAATGTTGCCTCTAAAATCCAAAGAGGCCAACTAGGTGCTGTACCTCTTTTTTTCGTTGCAGGAAGGACCAGATGCAATAGCTTATCTTTCACCTTAAAAGGTATATCTCATTATGCCCCACACCACTAGGTACCTAGAAATTTCACATTTAAGTTGCTTCTAAAATGTGTTGAAGACACTGCAGTCATTTTTGTAATGCGTTCTTGTTGAATGTTTTGAAAATGCTGAACATTTTTGACAAGAGAGTGTGGAGTCTAGATAAATACTACCTGGAAACTTATCCTCCATGTTTATCCCTTCATCCTTGTCTTGTGTGTTGAGTATTATGCTACTCTAACAAGCACGTTTCATCCAAGTGCAATAATTCAAGCTGCCCTTTTTTTGGACTTCTGCTGGCCTGTTTTGTTTCTTGTATATATATGTAATTTTTCAGAAGTTTGTGTTCAACACTACTATAGTCTTGTTCTTTATCTGAACTGTTAATTTTAATTAAAATTAAGTGCTAATGTGAAAAAAAACATGAAAGGCCTCTTAATTTTTGTTGGATTTATCTCCTACCCTCTGACATGCAAATGCCTTCCCAATAGGTCATAATAATTGCTACTTCTTGATCACTAGGTCCAATCAGCATAATGCCATCAATATAATGGACCAGAGTGATATCTTGTGGAAGGGAAAGACAATCAGGTTTCCTATGTACTAGATTATGATATCAGACTGGAGACTGAAGTAGGAGAGTGAATACATATTGGAGCCTTGCCAGCTGAAATCAAGCTATTTCAGGTGTTTTTAACGAACAGATATTAAGGAAAAAGCATTTACCAGATCAATAACTGCACACCAGGTACTAGGGGATGTGTTGGTTTGATCAAGCAATGGTACCACATCTGGAACAGCAACTGCAATTGAAGTTACCACCTGGTTAAGTTTATGATAATCCACTGTCATCTTCCAAGATCTGTTTTCCATGCAAAGGCCAAAACGGAGAGTCTACAGCTGTAGACTATGAGGGTCTCTAAGCTTTTCCTCTCTCCACAAGGCCAGCTGTGAACTGTCAGGTGAACCACTCAGCTCTATCCTGGGGCCTTATCTCTTTTCTCATGACCAAGCTCCTCTGTGTGCTTGCTTCCCCAGGCTCCAGCATTAAAACTGAGCTTCATAACTCCAACTCAAAACTCCAACTCTGTCCTTTGCCATGTCTTTTTATCTTTGAGACCCCACCCACCAAGGGGCGGGGCTCAATGCCCTACTGACGTGGCCCAGTCAATGCCCTAATCATAACTTAATCATGCCCAGATGAACAGACCAGTTTACAAGCATAATCTAATATCTATTTTTGGAATTCATAACTATATCAAACTGTCAAACTGCTACAACAAACAATAGAATAGTATTTAGTCATAAAAAGGAATGAAATTATGGTACTTGTTATAGCATAGATGAACCTTGAATAAGTCAGACACAAAAGGACAGATATTGCATGATTTCACTTTTATGAAAAACTAGAATGTACAAATTCTTAGAGAAAGAAAGATGATTACAGGTTACCAGAGGTGGGGAGTGAGTTGATGGTGGCTAGGGGAGAATGGTGACTTATTGCTTAATGGATACAGAGTTTCTGTTTGGGGTAATGGAAAAGTTTGCTATGGTGGTAATGGTAGCACAACTTTGTGAGTGCAATTAATACACTTCCCTATATACTTGAAAGTGGTTAAAATGAGAAATTTTATGTTGTATATATGTTCCCACAATGAAAGTTAAAAAAGAAAATAAATAAAAAAGAAGCAAAGGAGGGCTACTGGGGGACAAATTAGGCGATATGGGTGAGAGCTCTGAAGTCCTGGAAAGATGGCTTCCCTGTCCACATTTTTACAGCTACTGGATAACAGCAACATTGCCCAGTAGCTCAGTTTTTAAAAAGCCAAAATGAAGCCCACATTAAAATAAAGGTAGAAATGCTACTTGCCCAAACTGGATGCTAATTTCTTTGCATTTACTAATGATTCATGTAGCTTCTACGAATGTACAGCATTTTAACAAAGAATTATTCAAACTTAGTTTTCATCAACCATTGGAGTTGTGTTTTGCCACAGTAATTATCTTGACCTAGAGCTGTGAAGGACAAAATATAAAACAAAATAGATTTACCAAATTTAGAGTAATGGGCAAATACTGTATTTCTTAAAATCAAGTGTTTATTTTTTTAAAAAAAGATACTGTTTTAAAAGATATGTGATTAATTAAAAATGTAAAAAATTATATAATCTGCATAGTACATAAGAGAAACTGATATAAAGATAATACTAGTTTTCTAGCCCAGATATTTATAAGTTTATATAACTTGGTATACATAGGAAGTTCAATTGCCACAGAAATATTTTCCCACGTGTCTCTCAATCTATATCTGAATTTTCTACCTACAGTCTCAGCAAATTGCAACGCTCTCCTGATTAACTACTTGATTGTGGCCAGTGATTTTTGAAGTTTTCCAACAGTTTGTTTAAGTTCCACTTCAGATACACCATGATCAACACCTCCACCAACTCTTCTCATTTCCTGTGACAAATGCTTTCTGAAGGATGCTCCACAAGGTCTTGATCACATCTCAGCTTCAGAGAAGGCTGCGTACTAAGCCATCCGACCTAAGCACTGGAGAGCTGGACACTACTTGATGGGTAGGATTTCAATAATATATTTTTCATCCAGGAGACTAAGCAATTCTTTTGAAGATTTCAAAGAGGCTAAGCTGTACTGGGCTTCTTGTGAATGCACAATTGACAGGCAGCTCTCCAACCAGATTGAAATTCCAAATCACTTTTCAGCATTTGCCATTTTGGTCAATACCAGTTTGAATATCTATATTAGTTTTCTGAATTTCACCTTGACAAAATTCTATCCATGAGCAGTTTCTCTGTCTTTCATTGTACTTTCAAACCATGGCCCCTACCTCCTCTAGTAAACTTTTCCCCCAGTATTTTGGTATGAAGCAGGCTAGACAGGGAATCAATAGATAGATCTGGTAAGAAGTCCACGTGGACATCGGTACCCCCAAGATGGCTGCTGGAAGACCCTCTTGAGGAATCCCATTCAGAATGAGATTTCCTCCCGAAGCCAGGAGAAGCCCCAGGTATTCTCCAGGGGCCTTATCATTGGGCCCTCCTGCGGGGTTTGATGAGTAGGGTAATCAATCAAAACAGCAAACAGCTGGGACTCCTCCCATGCCATTAGCAAAGGGGCAGAATAATTAATGGTTCAAAAAGCAAGGACAAAATCCTTTTGCTCTCTCTCTATCTTGCCTTCACCCCATCCTGGTGCCTGTTCATGCCCTGTCCTGGCCTTCTTTACCCCCACATGGATCAACATGCAAGTAAAACCTGGGCATTTATAATCTATAATGGGCGATTGTAGTCTGTAAATCAGCCCTCTTTATCACTCTTCAGCCCCTTCCTCTCTACGAGTGACCTATGATCTGTTATTTTCTCCCATTTCTCTTTCCTCTTTACCTTAATAAATTATTGGCCTAACTAACCCAACATGCTCTTGAAATTCATTGCTTGTAGCTTAGTCAAGAACCTAGACAAAATCTGACGACAGGTGGTTGGTTACTTTAAAAAAAGTACAAACTATACATAGAGGGATAGGGTATAGAGATTATCTTAAGACTAGGATACAGAAAATCTCTATTATTAGACTTTGAAGAATGTTGAAAGTTTTTTTGTTTCACCTTTTAAATTTTTGAAAAGAAACCAGGGATAATAAATATTCAAAGAGGTAAAAATGAGAAACTTTCCTGTAATGACCTTAAGACTTCAAGTTAATATATAAACAATTGCAGAATTAAACCATCTTCTTGGGAACTTTCAGGAAGATGGCAGACTAGAAAGACATGGGATTCTCTTCTCTCCGAGAAAAATAGCTAGAGAATAGGCTGAAATGGCCTGGAAAAATATCTAGGAATTAGGACACCAAGGGAAGGCTGGACACTGCCCAGAAGAGAGGAGGACAAAAGAGGGGAATCACGATGGCAAAACTGTGAGTTGAAACCAGCAGCTGCTACTGCTGGCACCATCCCCCACACTAAAGACACTTTAGAATTCTCAGGCCTCTGAGCCCACTACAGACAAAAGGGGATCCAGGGATCCACTGCCCCAGGAAAGGGGAGAGAGAGGGATAGAGCCTAAGGCTGACTCAGTGTTTGACCCACAAATTTGGTCTGCTGTGTCCCACGAGCACTTGCAGGCCAGGTAGGGACCTTGTCTTTGTTTGCCCTGTGAGACAGCATTGGACTGGAGAGATCTGACTCTCTCAATTTCCCTCTCTTCTAACCAAGACTAATATTGAGGATGCACTTCCCCAGGAAAGGGGAGAGAGAGTGACACAGCCTAATGCTGACTCAGCTTATGAGACTTTTGAGTCTCACGAGTCCTTCCAGGCCAGGTGGGGCCGTGGCATTGTTTGTCTTGGGAAGTGGCAAGGGATTAAAGAGATCTGCTACTAAGAGATCCCGGCCCTCCCAATCTCCCTCTCTGCTAAGCAGAACTGACTGTTGAGGACTCAGAAGGGAGGGAAATTATTTCCTATGGGGGAAAAGGGAGGGGGCCGCCAGAGAAGGCTGCACAACTGTCTCTGAGAAAGTTTGAATTACAAGCCTCTTAGCCTTCAGGCAGGAACCTCTATTATATTGATCTGTCTATGTTGCAGCAAACACACGCCACCAGGCATTGAACTGAGAGGGCTGCAAAAGAATGCCATCTGCTGGCAGACCAAGGACATGCATGTAAGAATATTAAAAGTAAATAAGGGAGGCTTTTTCTGGCCTTTATAGCCTCCCTCCCCAAGGCCGAATGAAACGGGTGTACATTATTGGGTCCAGAGCCCAGTTTTGAGCAACTAATAGGGACAATCCTAATGATTCAGGTTGAACCAAGAATCAAAGAGTAGCAGTAACACACAGCCTCCCACTACTAAATCTCTATGAAAGAGAAAGAAATTGAGCATCTGAGTAAACTACCATCCTAATCAGATGCCTAGACATCAGCAAAAAGTTATGAGCCATACTAAGAAAATGGAAGACATATAACAAGAAAAGGAATATAGAAAAGCCCCAGAAGAAATACAGGATTTGAGACAACTAATTAACGAGATGTACACAAATTTCCAATATCAAATTAATGAGTTGAAAGACAATATGGATAAAGAGATAAATGACATCAAGAAGACATTGAGCAAACACAAAGAAGAATTTGAAATCCTGAATAGAAAAATAACAGAGCTCATGGGAATGAAAGACACAATAGGAGAGATCAAAAACATATTAGAGGCATGCAACAGTAAACTAGAAATGATAGAAGAAAGAATAAGTGATACCAAAGACAGAACAGCTGAAATTGAAGAGAGAAAA